>VYZW01051770.1:19321-93094 GCA_013401315.1 Balaeniceps rex
ACTTCTGATATACCACAGAGGTTATTGTAATTATTTCTCTGACATCAGAGAAACCTTGTCCATTATGTACCTAATGTAAGAGTGAAATTATATGGGTTGAGAAAAAACAAAGGAAGAAACTGCTACCTAAGAAATATTGGTATTCCGGCTCAAGTCACTGTGTGCCATCTAGCCATGAAAGGGTGAGTCTGTGTGCCTGGTAGTTAGTCAATTCTAGATACTGTTCCCAGTGAATTATACTGGGACCTTGCTTACATCGTATACTATGCAAACTTATACTCGAAGTACTGTGCATCTTACAGTTGCATATTACTATTTGGTTTATGCATATATGGTCCCATTCAATCTTGGTATAAATGCACAGTTCTGGATCTGCCACCACTGAAATAATGTTGCTGTTCCACATAGTTTATCACGTGCACGTTATAGTGTAGTTGAATTAATCTCCTGCATATCTGAAAATGTAGTACGGTAGATGAACCTTCTTCAGCAGTCTGGTAACGTTGCTGTCAGGAACGAAGAAAGTGTGTAAGTTTTGAATTGAAGGTGTTCGAAGTTTTTATTCTGTGTCCTTCCCTTCAGGTAGTTACGGGGTTTCCTGTATCACTAGGAATACTGCTTCGTTTTAGAAAGAGGAATGTGTTTGAAAATAGGCCATTTGATAGTAGTTGCACGAGGTTTTTTTTCCTGTACAGAAGCCTAAGGTAAACAAATGACTGAAAAACAAAAGACATAGGTTTGTTTTTTGGTTTTGGGGTTGGCTTTTTTTTTTTCTTTCCTTTTTTGAAACTTGACTGAAGCAACTTTCAGTATGTTAAGCCTGGCTCTGAACAATCTCTTTCACTCTCTTCAGGGCAAGATAGTGACAATGTCTATTGCTGGTAATAGACATGATAGGAATTGATGGCTTGTTAACATAAAAATTCTGGAGAATGTGTAACTGCCTGGAATTAGATCAGCAAACAGGAGATGGGGAAAAAGAAAGGCTTTTTTTTAAGGGGCAAAGAGAATTGATGGATCTGGGGTTTTTTTGTTATTGTTTTTTTTTTTTTTAATCTTAAGGCTTTTGGTGTGTTGCCTTCAGGAGATGGATTTTAATGTGGCCAGTTAACAGGTTAATACCTTCTTTCAGATATTCAGCAAACACCTGTTGTGAAGCCATTCACATAGTGCTTGTACCTATTCCAGATCTGCTCAACAGAAGCCACCTAGTTGAAATTTAACTCTTCCATAAGGCTTTAAGTTTTCCTACATTCAGAACTGTTAAGATTCACATAGGATTTTATGTTGGTTTGTGCAAAGTTTGTCTTAGTTTCCACTGTGCAAGTGACAAAACCGTGTTTGTTTTCTTCTAACTCCCCGCAGGTTAGATCTGTCTGTGGAAACCTCTGTTCCAGATGGAGATAATTTCATCTTTTTGTTTTGTTTTCTTTTGGCCTTTGTCTTGATGTGTAATTTTTTTTTCTCCTGTTGTGAGTATGGAAACGATGGGTATTTTCAAACTAGTCCTGTCAGTCCAGATTGAGCTTAGAGCAGATTTTTTTTTTTAAGATCTTTCTAAGCTTTCATGAAAACCCATTATAGATGAGTCCTTTAACTCTGTCCACTTGCATTGCGTGATGTTCTCTTGCCATAAGAACATTCCAGTTGAGTCCTGTTGGTTTAGCTTCCAGGTGGATCCCAATCTATTTTGTTTCTTGCAGACTTCTTTAAAGGTGGTCTCTATGTGTACATACGTAAGGACTTACTGCTCCCTAAAATACTCAATTACAGAAAAGTGCTTGAAAACCCCACTAATCAGATTACGTTCATTGGTAAAAATGGCTGCTACTTCATTTTTTAAAACCTCTTCCCATTTCACCTCCCTGTGAAATCTTTTAAAATGTTCTGATTAGAACAAACCCCTAAAACGTGTATGTGACACCACTGATGATGCCTAGAATTCTGTGCCACTTGCACTGTGTGATATTTGTGATGAATTCTGGGAATCTCTCTTGTGATTCAGCATTTATAAAATGATTTCAGAGTTGGGGGGAGAGCAAGGGGGAAGATGATGATGATTATTTTTTAAGGTAATTCCATGTAGGTTGAATGATCGTACAGCCACTTTGCCTGGGACATTTGGTGTGTTTCTGATGAGTGGTGATCTCAATTTTCCAGTCAGCTCTGTAGTTCATCACCAGCCATTCCTTACCCCCATGTTCACAGCCTCTTTGGGAACTGAAGAACTCCTATAAGAAGCCCAGATGACTGGTGAGGTGAAAGATGAAGTCTTGTGGCACAGGTCCATGCCCTTGGCTGTTTGGCAAGTGGCCATAAAGCTTGGTCTGGACTAGGGTGTGAGGGGCGAGGGGGGAGAAGAGATGCCTATCAGTTGGATTCGACTTCAGATCGTTTCTCTGATAATGCACACACCACCATACGACCTAGGAGTGTAGATACAAAGACTGCTTTAAAGATCTTTCTCAATTACAGAACTCTTCACAAAATGGAGCAGGATAGATTGCATTTCTTACCATTAAAAATATTATTCAACTTCCATTGGATTTGGGGTTATACCATCACAGGTTTTATGTACTTAATTTTATTAAGGAATTTTATACCTATTATATAGGCATCTGTTCTGTTCTTGTCTGGCTTGCTATTTGATAATCTAATGCAGAACATTCGGTGGCGCTGGACCCTTTCAGAAATTATACTGGTAATTACTGGTGCCTTAGTAAAAAAGTGGGTACATAACACCTTGGTGGAAAGTAAAGCATGTGGCTTGTTTTACCCCAGCATGATACGCATATTTCCAAGAAGGTGATTAAGATGGCTGCCCCAAAAGATTTGGGGAGTATACGTACATCACTCGGTCACAAACATCTGAATATGAGTAATTTTTATGACTTCTGGTATGTACAGTTTGAGTAGATAATCCCAGTACACCTAGTCCACAATGCTGAAAGATGGCGATCAAATAGCTGGATATGTTAACTTGTTACACAGATGCCCCCAAAAGCTTGACAAAAAGCTGCTGTTTAGGAATGGAGGGAGAGGGGAGTAGAGCATAAATGAGAGGATGGCTTTGGTTTTTAATGGACAATGAAAATACACATTGCCTCTACCAGCAAACGGATACCTTGCCAGGGATAGGGATATATGTACCTGCGTGTCTGAGTGTGTATGTGTCTGCGTGTGTTACTGGAAACAGCCTGTAAATATTGTAGCTGTTTAAAATGGAAAAGGCAGAGAGTTTTTTGCAACATGTTGCAGCAAAAGGACAGTATTGACAGTGGAGAAACACTGAGAAATAAAAAAAAAACTTTTTTCACTTGTTGTCATTTATTGCGCTATTACATTCTCTTAAGATGACATTCTCGCAAATTCCCTGTAACGACTATTTTAAATTTACTGAAATCACCCTTTAATGAAGGATTCTCTTACGTAGCTGTAGTAGTAGAAGGAACCTCAGCTATTCCTATTTTACTGCCAGCATCATACCTGTTTTCATGCTTTTACATAAATTCAAGTGCTATGGTGCCCTCCCTTCTGCAGTTAAAACGTTTTTCTCTTGTCTTTGTTGAAGTGTTTTCTGTATTTATCATAGATTTCCCTTCTCTCTGAATCTTTTTTCAAAGCCCAGAACACTATTGTACATCTTTATGCTCTAATTTTCCATTCTTCATACTTCCCAGGGAAATATTTTACCTAGTGTGGTTTAATCGGTGATTTCTGACTTTCTGCTGTCCTTGATCTGATAGCCAAGTGCAGCATCATGTAAAGTCCTGATGAATGCTACACTTACATGAAGCACTTGTTGATGCAGTGATACTAATTTAAAAATACTCAGCTGCTGTCTGTACGCGCTCTCAAATTTCTTCACGCTAGTACAGAGAATTATACCATCATCTTGTCCATCTGAGTTAGAAGTGAATTTTTCAAACATAAAAATGATGGTGATTTATTCATTGAACAGCTCTGGGTGTTTCAAATGGAAGATTGGATGTTTCCTTTTTTAAAAATCAAAACAAAATGTTATCCATCTACTGGAACTTGCTTCTGTTTGCCTGTATTAGACAAGGTGACTTGACCAACAGCTGCTTCAGGCCTTAATTTATGAATGAAAGAGGAGAGTACAAATATAACAAGTGTTCTTAAGGAAAAACAAGTCCTTTTTAATAGAAGCTGGTGCATCTTGCTGAAAACAGCAAAAGGTCTGTAATGGATGTGCTTACAAAAAGCAGCTGAGGTTCCAGCTATGTTTTTAACAGTGACTTTCAAAAAAGGACATGAGCAGCACTTCCAGCATGATTTAGGGGTGGCAAAAGAGAAGATGGATTTATGCTGTAGTCCACTGCTGTAGTTTCTTTCTGTTGGTGTCAGCCTAAGGACTGCAACTGGTAAAACTGTGGAGGACTAGAGCCCCGGTTAGCAGTTGGAGTCTTATTTGCCGGTTTAGTTTTGCCCAAGAGGGATCCAATTCATGTGCTCCCAGACTGCGTATCTGTGTGAGCCAATCTCTGGGAATGGGACGTTTGCTTCAAAAACATACACCTAGTCTGTGCGAGTGTAATGCCTATCACATGGCTTTCTTGTAATGCCAAAGATGATCCTGTATCATGTTTTTAATTGGCCTTCCTCTGAAAAACAATTCTTTTTAGAAAGAAGGCGACAGTGACTAAGCAGGTGATAGTTGGGTTCCAGCAGAACATTGCCACGCTTACCTTTGAGCATCTCTTAAAGAGAGTTTTCACTGTTGGTTGGATCAGCTTAAATCGATTTTGCTCTGACTCACCAGAAAGTGGTTTGGGTTTTTTTTTTCCTAGATGCTGGTGTAGAACACCTTGTCACATCGCAGCACTAACAGCATATAGTGCTGGTGATGCAGGGTACCAAAGTGCTTTTGGTGGAAATGCAAGCTACTCAAGAAATGAGCTCGCACAGTTAAGCTGCTTGTGCAAGAGGTCTGTTTTAACTTCTTCCTGTGGTTCAGCCTTCTGGGTTTTGCTACATAAATGGAAAGAGCACCAAGTTATGCTGTGATGGTAAACAAGGGAAAACTCTGGATGGACTGATGTTTCGGCTGAGCATTTTGGTTCCTTTTCAGCTCCCTTTTCTGCCTTTATACTTTTGTAACTGAAAAGTCAGGTTATTTTGGGCCTTCTTCAGTCTATTGAAAAAGTGTTAAGAGATTAGCTGTGTCAGAAACAAGTCTGAAAAGGGTAGAGTTGCGGAGCAGCAGGTCTCTGTTTGTGCTACGTTTTAGGTTTGAGTAAATAAGCATGCCCCACGTATTAGGATTGTTGGAGCGGGTCCAGAAGAGAAGAAAAATGATCTGAGGCCTGGAGCACATCTCCTGTGAGGACAGGCGGAGAGGAGAGGAGAGGAGAGGAGGCAAGGCTGCGGGGAGACCTTTTTGCAGTCTTTCAGTACTTAAAGGGGGCCTGTAGGAAAGATGGGGACAATCTTTTTAGCAAGGCCTGTTGTGACAGGACAAGGGGTAATGGTTTTAAACTAAAGGAGGGGAGATTTTACAATGAGGGTGGTGAAACACAGGAACAGGTTCCCCAGAGAGGTAGTGGAGGCCCCATCCCTGGAAACATTTGAGGTCAGGTTGGACGGGGCTCTGAGCAACCTGATCTAGTTAAAGATGTCCCTGCTCACTGCAGGGGGGTTGGGCTAGATGACCTCTAAAGGTCCCTTCCAACCCAAAGCATTCTATGATTCTGTGATTGTGAAGCCCTAAAGCTATTTAGGAGGGAGGAAAAAAAAACCCAAACAACAACAACAACAAAACACCAAAAAAAACCCCCAACAACCCCCTCTGAGTCCCGGAGTGTTAAAGAGAGAAATGTCACCCTCGGGGGGTGGGTGGGTAGAGGGTCTCTAACTCACGTGTCAGTAGCGGCTTTCCTAGGGCGGCTGAAGGCTCGCTGAGCCAAACTACGAGCTGTGCACCTGAGATGCGACAAGCGGGGAAGGTGCGCCGTGCCCGAGGGCCCCAGGGCTACGGCTGCTGCTCCCTGGCGGTGGGCGCGACGCGCTTCCCCCGTACAGCCCCGCTGCAGCTCGGCCCGGCGCTCTCCCGGCCGGCAGGTGGCGGCCGGGGCCCGCCGAGCGGCCGGCCTCGGCTCCGGCCCCAGCGGTCAGAGGGGGCTCGGGCTCCGCTGTGGCCGAGCAAAGCCCCTCTCCGAGCCCGTCCCCCTCTGCTTTTAACCGGGGGTGAAGGGTGGTGTTCACGGGAGGAAGCGGAGAAGCAGAAGGCTCGGAGCAGCCTTTTTGATGCCCGCCGGCCCCAGCGCTTGCAAACCTCTGCCGGAGGGGACGCGGCGTAAGACAATGCCTGTGATTGCAGAGAGCTAGGTTTTAAATCCCCACCTGGCTTTCTGCTTGCTCATCTGTTCTAGCGAGCCTTTGGGGTTGTTTTTTTTTCAATGATGCCGTTTTAATCTCCACCCCCTACCGAAGCACCCAGATGTTTCTGCTAAGCTAAGCGGCAAAGCCGATAGCAGCGTTCACACGCAATAGGTTAGCGCTGAGCTGCCCCGTTAATCCTGCGTGGCGAGGACCTGCAGTCCTGCCCTTCAGGGCTGGGGGGGCTCCGGCCAGAGTGCCTGTGGCAGAAAGCCCCTGCCAGTTCATGCCCTTGTGCTGACGCTGCTGCCTCTCCCTTATGTTGTCAGGGAACTGACCCTGCTTTAAAAGTATAAGCCTTTCCTCCCCATCTCTAGATGCGAATTGCAACCCCAACCCCAGCAGCCCTGAAATGGGAACGTGCCAAGGGGCAGGGCAGGAATGAGCAGAGGGCAGAGCAGCAATCCCCCCAGCGAGTGCAGAGGCTGAACACTTCATTTAGGGATCCTACAGTCTGAAATAAAGTACCTGGGACCTTCCTGGGCCACCACGTATTAATATTGATGAGCCTCCCACACCTGTCAATGAAAACTGCTGAGGAAGCCTTCACGTGGCGTGGGAGCAGAGTAGCCCATATCCCCCCCGGCAGCGCAGGCAGCATTGCCCGCTGGTTAAGGCAGGGTGCATCGCTGCCCTCCATCCCGTACCCCTGAGATGCTGATGTACCAAGGTGGCTGGGGCTGGCACGCTAAGAGTGGTAGCAGCGTGTGCCTGATCACTGCCGTAGCCCTGGTGTGAGCTCAGGGTGGTTTTCTAGGAGCCCTTTGCCCCCATCGGCTCTGCTGCTGGCTGGCTTTGCTCAGGTCTATGTCCTTCCCTCTGTGGACCAGGGCAGGGATGAATGAGTGTTTGATTTGGGGTTTTTTGGCATTGTTTTATAATGTCCTTTCAGATGTCATAAAGGAAGACACCCAACCAACCGATAATTTTCATTGACTGTTAGTGATCCCACGGCCAGGGAAGTAAGAAGAGAGGAACAAACAGCAAGAAAAAGGAAGACAAATGTATTGGGGAAAGGACACACAAGGAAAGAGAAAGATTGCCTTCATCTTTCTGGAAGCTGGAAGAGATGAAGTGGGCAGCTCCAATATAATTTCTCAGCCTCTTTCCAGTAATTCCCCTGTGTTTGAGTGAACCAGAGGTGAATTTCTTAAAAGTGCAAATTAATTTTGAATACAATTCTGATTTAGCAAACACCAGTCTTGGAAACTACTAAAAATGTCATAATAGGCCACTTCCTTCACTGCAATGTTTTGTATATATTATGGTGCATTATCATTCTCATGCAAAATTCCAGATTAAGCTTTGATTTAAGAGCACAGTGTCCCTGGTCCTCTGTGATGCTGGGAATGAAATAGCTGCTGTTTCCACAAGCAGTTCTTGGAAATGCATGGCTGACTCCTGCAACCCAAACACATATTCATACTGCAATTGCTCAAAATGTAGGCTGGTGAGGATCTGAGTGGCCCCTGCTGCTTGTTCGGACCCTGCATCGCTTCCACTGCCGTGGCAAATTTCACAGGATGGCTCGGAGAGGCATACCATGAACCTTTATGGAGTTCAATAACTCTTTTTCACTTCTGCTGTGGAAAGAAATCCCTGGGAACTGCGCCCTTGTGAATCTCTCCTGCAAGCCTACCTGTTCTGTCTGATGCGGGTGCCGGAAAAGGCAAGCAGGAGATTGTCACCGGTAAGTCAATGCTGTCTTTGTAGAAAATAATTTCCCCCTTTATCAGTGGGGCGTGTTTGACACGTCCCGGCAGTGGCTGCCAGGGACAGAAAGGCCGTAGCAATGTTCCCCAGCAACAGGAACCGTTCCAGCCCTCCTCCTTTTTCACTGTGGGAACATCAGGGGTTTGGAGCAAACCGGCTTCCCCTCCCCTGCGCTGTAACTGCCACAGTACATTAACTTTTTCTCTCTTACGAGCTTCGTATTTACCAGCGCTTTGAGCGATCGGCTCTCGGTGTTCCCTGACACCCGCTGAGAGAGGAAGCCAACGCCATTCACACTGTCTCTCCTTGCCGGCGCAATCACAAGCCCCATCATTCAGATGTGCGGAAAGCAAAATCGGCAGCAGCCCGTCCCTCTGCGGGTTACAAGACGGTAGCTCTTTCAGAAGAAGCAGCGCTCTGATATATTAGGAGCAATTACAAACTACAGCTTCCCCCCTTCTTGTTATTCTTGTTGTTTGCTATTAATGGAGCGGTTTGTTCTATCAATGTCTGTTGCATACATCTACAGCGAGGCTGGGGCTGTTTCCTCCTGTGGAGCTGCAAAGAAGTTAGCCCAGTGGGGCTGGCGATAACCGATTGCCCAGCCACGGCAGAGCCCAGCACCTTGTTATTTCTTGTCTTCTCAGGATCTTTTAGCAAAGTAACGTGCTTCCTGCACCCTGGTTTTAATGCTCTCTAAGCCTTAGGCAAAGGTGAGCAGAAACCTCTGTGCTGTAGCTTCCCGCAGCACTCTGTCTTTTGTCACTGAATCTGTGAGAATGATCCCTGAAAATGACTCCTGGCTGTGGCCTAGGTGATATGCTTTATGGGTGCCTTGCTTGATTTAAAAAAAAAATAATTGCATTTGAAAAATGCCTCATACTTCAAGGTAGGTTGGTTTGTTGCTGTCAGGGAAGTACCTGGGTAAGAGTCTCCTGGCTGGCCAGGGCTGCTCGCTGCCATCCAGGGAGCCTGAATGTGCCCTTGGAGCTGCAGCTGCGCTCCCCCCAGCTCTGCAAACACATCCCGCTGGCACCGATCGCTTCCAGGGCAAACAGCACCAGCCCATTGCTGCCGTGGGGCAGGCTAGGCAGAGAGAGGGTGACCCAAACCACAGTAATGGCGGCAGCACCGACGCATCCACTGGCAGCATCTGCACTGAGCCTTCCCCTATCCCACCCCACAGCTGCACATGCTGCCTCCACCTCCCCTGCTGACCCCTCTGCTTCTGCTGCCCACCTAGCAGACCCCATCATGGTGCCTGCCAGCCCGCTTGCCTGCTGCCAGCTCACAGGGAGCCACAGCTGAGGTCTGTGAGCTGATTTGCCTTCTCCACCTTTTTTTTTTTTTTTTTTTTTTTTTTTCCAGTTTGGTATGATGCAGAGTGCATTAGGACCAAGGAAGCCAGCACCTCAGAAGAGACAGCTCTGACGTCATATGGAAGTGCTACTGTTTGGGATCTCTGAGTCAAGCGGGCACCCTGCCTATGGGGAAGTCTTTCATCCGCTGTACAACTCCTCCAGCCTGGGTAAGGATTAGCTGCCGCCTGGGAGCTTGTGCCTGGATAACAAGCGTGCTGGGTGGGTACCTGCGTGGGGTAGCATCACAGGATGGCTTGGGCTGGAAGGGACCTTCAAAGATCATCTAGTCCACACCCCCCTGCCATGGGCAGGGACATCTTTCACTAGATCAGGTTGCTCAAAGCCCCGTGCAACCTGACCTTGAACACTTCCAGGGAGGGGGCATCTACAACTTCTCTGGGCAACCTGTTCCAGTGCCTTACTGCCTGCATCATAAAAAATGTCTTCCTTTCCACCCTCTTTCAGCTTAAAACCATTGCCCTTTCTCCTATCACTACAGGCCCTGGTAAAATATCTTTCTCGTAATGGTAAAATGTCTCTGTCTTTCTTGTAAGTCCCCTTTATATATGAAAGGCGAGGTGCCTGCTGGGTGTCAGAAGTTGGGAGCTCCAGGCAGCAGAAACAGTGTTACCCGCTGCGGAGCTGATAAACAACTAAGACTGGTGTTAAGCAACCAAGCGGGGCCAACCCAAGGGGTGAGTGGGTGAAAGCCCTGTTCGTTTTCCCTGGGCCTCGCCGCCGCTCCAGCGTCGCTGTTGCAGCAGAGGTTGGAGGCCTCTGGAGCCCTGGACGTGTGCTGGGGGATTGCTGTGAGTGACCAGCCGCTCCCCTCCCTCGCCTCGCGCTGTAAAATCCCCCTCGTGGATAATAATGAATGGAAGTGACCTGTGTAATGAATAATTGGCTCGGAGCGCGGCGCTGGCCACAATTACAAGTTCATCTGTATGTGATGTTACGCTGCACGGCTCCCTAACTATTTTCAACACAATTGGTTTTCATTATGAAAAATGCGTTCCCTGAAGGAGACGGCGGCGGTGCTGCGCAGCGCCACGGCGGAGCTGGGCTTTGTCTCGGGCACGAAACGCACCGTGTAAACATGAATAAATGTCAAGTCTGGGGGGAAGCGGTGCTTTTTCTGCTCCCGTGCCAAGCCCAAAAAGGCGTGCTTACCCTTCCCCATGGCCAAGGAGCTGCTAGCACCGGAGGGGGGGGGGGGGGAGGGAGGGGAGCACCCCCTCACCTCTCTCACCCCTGGCCACCGCAGCTCCTCTGGGGAGGGAGCAGACAGGCCCCCCTGAGCTCCCTGTCACCCCTCGCCGCCTCTCGTCCACCCACCACGGGGAGGGGGCGAACGCTGAGGCACTGTCCCCGGGTGGCCTTGGCACGGGCATGGCTGGAAAACTGTACAGGGGCCATCCTCTGGCTGCCAGCTCGGGGTTTAGAGGCATGCCATGACTTACTGCGAAGTTATTCTCTGTTTTATTAAATATTTAGCAGCGACTATTCTAGAGATTAGCGGTGAATGATAGGAAAAAAAAAACAACAAACCGCACAGATGACTTTTACAGTCAGGTTTGGTGTACTAGTACTCCTACGCCCGCGTTTCTCTCTCAACAGGAGCCAAATTGCACAGCTTTATGTAACTGGCTATATAAAGAGTGCCTTGAAGGAAGGTGAAAATGCCGCCCACCCCCCAGCCCTCGCCCCCGGCACCCCCTGCCCTCCCCCAGGTGTGCGGGCTGCTCATGGCCTGGCTGCCCACCCTGATGGCACCGGCAGCCTGACTGTGGCCCCGCAAAGATGCCCAAGTGCCAGCTACCTGCCCCATGTGCACCCAGATGCCTGAGGGGCATCGGTCCCCATCTGCGCCCCGGGAAACTGCTTCTAGCTCTGGCGTGTCGCTGCCCGAGGTGTTTTGGTGGTCAGGGGTGGGGGGACGGAGGAAGAGGAGGGGGAGTTTACTGTGCAAAGCATAAACCGGGCAGTGTGTTCAGGCTGAGAGCCTTCACTCGCGGCTGGCCGCAGAAGGCATTCGGGCAGGGTGAGCAATGTTTCAGCCTCGTAGCTGGTCTCCGGGCCTTCCAGAGTAGTGCAGGGGCAGGCCTTGGTTTGCTAAAGAGATCCCAGGACACGTTGTTCTCTGTGTGAAATTCTTCTTCTGAAATGAAGGCTGCCTCACAGACCTGTGTCCTGGGATGTCTGCAGCAGAGCCAGCATCGCACGAAGGTTTAGGCAGAAAGTGCGTGGGTTGCGTGAGCTGGAATCTTGAAGAAAATTGTAGCTGTAGCTCAGTGTTCCTGCCTGCGCCCAGCTTGGGAATTTGCTATGGGGCGCTCGCATCTGCGGCCGCAAGTGTGTTTTCATTTTCATCCTGTAAATGATTTATAAACAACGCCTGGGGATAAGCATGGCTTTACCATCTCTCTCTCTCTCATTCATAAACATGCAGATGCTCACCTTTCTTAACTCCTCTCTAAATATTTTTCTCACCAGTTTTAAATGACGCCTGGGAGGATGCGAAGGGTGGCAGTGAAGGGAACTATGCCTCTGTTGTGCACATAATTACAAAACAGTCATGTAAAATACATAATTGCTTGAGCGAGAACTGCTTAAAATATGAATTCTGACTCAGCTGGCAGCTGCTGTACCAGGGGCCAAGGATGCCATGGGAGAAGGTGTCTGTGCAGAGGTTAAAGCTGAGCAGCAAGGCACAGGGGCCTGGACCGCAGTCAAAACTCTGCTGCTGTGGTGACTTTTGGATCATTTTAATTCTTTCCACCTCCCTTTTTATACCTTCTCATAGGTGAAAACAGTTTTATCCACCTCATGGGAGAGAAGTGTTGTGGGAAGCAATTTCTATATATATATGTCATGCTATAAAGGTTTTCATAATACTGATGTAGACGTGAGCTTCAGATTTTCTCATTTTTGGGGGGAGGCAGGGTTTCTGAATCAACTCACTCGACACAGAGCTAGAAGACAGCTGAGAAAGCAGCCCAGCTCCGTGAGCGCTGCAGTGCTCAGAGGTGTTGGAAATCTGAACTCACAGCCTTGAATTTTTGCAGTCGTAGCCCCTTCCCCTGCAACAGCCGGAGCCACAGCTCTGCGGGGGGTTCTCTGCAGCCAGTGCACTTCACGGGGGTCAGGAGAAAAGCCTTCGGAGTGATACAAACACACCAGGCGCCAGGGTCAGTCCAGTTGCCTGTGACAGGGCTGGAGGCTAGAAAAGAGTTTTCCAGGTGCGATACCTGTGCAGGGGGAGGGGATCTGCTTAGGCTGGTTTCTCCATGGGAGTAGTGCATCCAAGAAACACTTTGCTCTGGACATCCTTCCCCGTGTCACTGCTTCTCATTTTTCCTTCATCTCCCTTATTGTACCTTGTCGTAAACTAGATTCAGCGCACAGACCTGGTCTTTTATGTTTGTACAACTCCTTAGACAATATGGCCTTTGAGCGCTTATCATAACGCAATTATTTTAGGGCATCAACAGCTGCCAGATTTCCTGGGCACAATTATAATATTTTTTAGATCCTTTTTCTTCAAATGTGAAAGTATCGGTAGTGCAGGCTGTGCTGGTAATGCAAACTAAACCCAGTTTATTTCAATATGTATGAGATTTCTTCCTATGCAACACAGGAACCTTCCCGAAGTCGAACACGAAATGAGTCATTACTCCCTTATAAACCCGCCGCACGCAGTCCCCTCCGCCAGCATTAGCTCAGTGCCATCTCCTCGTTACGCCACTTGTAGAGAAATGGCTCTGTGTGTATGCCTGTGTCTTTTTCCCTCTCCCCCCCTGCTCCTGCCTTTCCATGGTAATTGCCATTCTCCTCTGTTCCCACAAGTACAGGGAGGTCTACAGGAAATTATATTGCTAATTAAGCTATGGAAGAGAGTACAGAAGCCCTAAACTATAAATACTCTGTCTGTGTTAAAAAACAGTGCCATGTATTGTCATTGCTGGTTGGAAGCCAGCGCAGCCAAAGGAGGTAGACAGAAACTTTGGGGAGCAGGCAGCGTAGGCAGCGCGCTGTTGGAGGGTCTGTGACCACTGCCCCCAGACTCAAGTCACAGCGTCGCTGCAGCAAGAAATCAGGACCGCAAGCAAAACCACGATTCCTCAGTTATCCGGCTTTTCTAAATACAAACTGTATCAAATTACAGCTGATGTCCGTAAGATTTTTATATGGTGTCATGCTTAAAGTAGCTTTCTAGCAGCAGCGATGCTGCCAGTGTGGCAATGGGATGAAGCCGAAATGCTGCTCACAGCTGCGGCAGCAGCGTCCCCGGCGAAGGTGTGCACCGCTGCGTTGGTTCACCCCGGATCCCCCCGCCATACCCCAGTTACAGCCCCGCTGCAGCTGCATGGGGCACCAACCCGGGGCAAAACCTGCGGCCGGCGAGTGCCCGTAGCAGCTGTTTTGTGCCCAGCTCATCCACATCCGACACCCGCAGGTCCTGCCCGGCTGGCAGGGCTGCGGGGGCCTTTCAGAAGGACGGGTCCTCAGGGTGCAGGTGTGGGACGGGTGCCTTGCTGGGTCCCAGTCGTGTCACTGGACCACTTGCCGGCTGACCATTCCCCCTGAACACCCACCTTCTGCCTGACATTGTCATGCCACAGTGTGCCTGCGCAAAACTGTACTTTGTGTTGTCGTCCAAGTTCCTGCCTGTAAAATCCTGAATTGCGTGCAGAGGTATTAAAAACCACTTTTTGTTATTTTGTACTGAGGCAAGTGGCCGAAGAGGGAGAACGGGTGCCGGGAATGACACCAGCAGCTGAGCAGCCCTGGTGAGGTTTGCCTTCTGCTGCTGCGTCTACAGTCTGCACCCAGGCTACGAGTTTTTCTTTCCAACCAGAATACTCAAAACTTTTTCCTTTTTGATGGAATTTAAGATTTTCACATTCTTCACAGGCAAGAGATTTAAGAAAAATACCAACTATTCAGAGAGACACAATAAACCTTGAGACTCAGCAATGCTGTGTATGCAGAAAAAATATCATTTCTAGGTCACGGAAATAGGTTAATTCAGCACTTACAGGAGCTGAAATCTGGCCCACAAAAGCACTTAGGCAGAAAATGCTACTGGTCACTACAGGTGCTTCAGTTGAGATGCTGGGATGACAAACATGAAGAAGTTCTGGCCCATTAACCAGAGCTACAAGAAATGCTGGCAGCACTCCTTCCCCCCGAAACGGTCCAAGCAGCACGAGATCAATGAGCTAAAAGACCCGACTGTTTCTTACGGCAGAGGGGGCCACAGCGACACACTCTCAGATAAGCTCGTGCAGGAAGTCTTACGCTAAAAGCTACACGTAAAAGGACACATTTCCCAAAGGAANCAACTGGACTTTACTTCGGTTTGGTGCATCAGCATACAGTTTCTTTATCATTAAAAAAATAGGAAGTCTTAAGCTAAAAGCTACACGTAAAAGGACACATTTCCCAAAGGAAGCACTCAGAATTAAGGCATTTACAGAAATAAAGTTGTGCTTCCCTCCTTAACTTTGTCATTCAGTGCCTTTTTGTTACAATGCTGCTTCATTACTTAATTATAGGTCTCTCTGGCACGTGTTTCTTGCCTAACGTGCTGAATGTTGTGCAGTGAATGAATCGGAGTATTGGACAGCCCATCCTGGCCAGTGAATGAGGCAGGAAAATAACGCTATAATCGGCTTCTACTCTTATTTGTGTATGCCAAGAAGCCAGATCAAGGTGTTTCAAGCAGATTTCATCTCACCTCTGTTTAGCACCAGAGGGGAATTTGTACCTTGTAGCTGGTCTGATCTAATGGCTCCCAGGCAAGGGGTCCTCCCGCTCCCGGTTTCTGCTCCCCTGGGACTTATGGAGGTTCCCTCTGCCAGCTCAGGGAGCAGAGCCAGCTCAGAGGGCTGTCAACGCAGGGAGGGAGAAGTGGGACTTTTCCTTTCCTTGGCAGCAAGCTGTTAGATCAGCTCAAGCCATAAATAATACCAACAGCCCTCTCTAAGGAAGGTCTTTATCCAACAAGCACATTGCCCCAGGGAAAGTGCTCTCAGTTCTTAATTAACTGCCCAAGCTACAACACACAAACTCACTTCTGTACGAAATAAAGTCCCTGCAAAATGAACTTCCCAGCTTACCACATCCTATCCTGGATGAGAGAACTGTTTGCCCACAGAGTTTCCATGCGCAGCCCCGGTGCAGCAGGATAAACCCACGCCAGACACCGATGAAGAGCAGACAAACCTGCTCGCCAGGGGGTTGTTTCCCACGGGACACCCCCTCCCTCCCCAGGGAAGGGACAGCTATGGAAGGCTTTCAGACCCAACTCTTTGGAGGAAAGCCTGTGACTGTGCTGGATACTGCAGGCTCTGCCTCTTTCCCCTGGTTGCATGAGAGGGACACACCATCCCATCTCCTCCCGCACACCACAGGTACCAAACACCTTTTTTCTGGTGTTTGGTTATCTGGTTACCCAGCGAGGCTCGGAGCTGAGCAGGAGCCGCTAGACTGCTGCAGCGAGCAGTGATCCGTAGTCCTGCAGGATCCCTCGACAGTCAGCGGAGGGAGATAAGCAGAGCAGAGTCATCCTCTTCACCTTCCCACAGGTGCAGGTCAGATGGATCTGCGCCTGCTGAACCCCTCGTCCTTCACTGCCGCGACCCTTCAGCACTTCTGGAATATGCCCAATATTGCCTTAGCGTAGTGCTGTAACATACTTCCGCCTTTGTACTTGATGGGTTGTAAATAAGCTTTAACAAAGCTGAATATAAGAGGCTGGGTGTTCAGTCCCATAGCAGGCTCTATGCTCAGGGTGCCTTCGCTTTCGGTACAAACATTTTGTGTGATTTTTCTCTTTGAGAAGCTCCCAGTTGTGCTGTGGAGGGATGAACAAGCCCTCACCTGCCCCACACAATTCCACTTCAGTAGACTGACATTGTTAACTATTTCCCCTCTTTTCTTTGCATTAATTAGAAAAATGATGGTCTCCTGTAATACCAATAAGCAAATGTGCTTCCGGAGGGTAGGGAAGCATCCTCATGAAAGCAAACGCTGGCAGGGAAAACCAGGGGCTTCCTAAAGCAATTGTTAAAGCTTTCTCCTCTCTCTGGACCAGCAAAGCACCAGTAGCTCAAATCTCAACCCATGATGAGCTCAATGCTGAACAGAAAGTGCGTCAAGATGAGCAACTTTATCAGTCAGAGCCCTGCTCAGCGCTCCCCTGCAAGCCAATCTGAGGGACCCACCCGCAGCCTGACAGCCATCAGCATTGGCAGGCGGGGATGAGGCTGGTTCCCACAACCATCCTCCAACAGCTCCTTCTGTCGGAGAGAATTGCTTTCGGTTGTGGGTAACACAACTAGTCTCACAAGGCAGATGATGTTAGTCCAGGCTGAATAGCTGATAGGACTCAGCTATTCGACGTGTTGTGTGTACACCGAAACATCACCTTTTTAATGACACAGTCAGAGACTCTTTTTTCCCATTAGATCTCTGCTTCATTAAGAGTCTACAAGACACACACTCGGAGGAAGAATTACGGCAACACAGAAAACTGTCGGTTAGTCCCTGTGCAATTTTCAGATGCATGCACCCTCTGTTAACTAACCTGTGTCAGCTATGCCATAACATGGTGTATGTGCATATACATATGCATGTGCATACATATTGCATAAGGTGCTTATACTGGAAGGCAAAGGTTGGAAAAAGCGTTCTTCCTGTGTTTGAGAATACTCGTATCATTCTGCTAATGGAGAAAGTAACTTTGCATGAGTTTGGACATGCAGTTTTAGCAAGATTTGTAAATAATTTATGTGCATTTTGTGAACAATTTAAATTAAATACTATATATAATACTTTATAGTTGCAGGCATTAGGATTTATAAAGCGAACTCAAATACGATGTAATCATAATGCAAGCTGTACAACAAAAGAATAAGGATGCCTGTTCCCTCACATTCGGCTGTAAATGGGACTTATGTGAGCATGTGTTTGTTTCACCTGATGGAAAGATTTAAGCCTATTCAAATGGATTTGATCCAGGTACGAGGAGAAAAAAAAAGGTCTTTTATCCTTCTTGTTGTGCTTTGTAATAAAACAAAATATCAGCGAGTAAGAGAAACAGAGGCTACTTTGCCAGGTCAGGTATCGATGCCTTTAATGAGTCAGTCTGTACGTCTGTTAGTCTGGGTGTGAGAGCTTTTCCTTTCCCTTGCTCCAAGGCGACAGCTAGTTCGGAAAGCTGGGCTAATGCCTTCCATGCGGACAAATGCTGAAGGTGGCATTTCACAGCTGTTCTCTCCCAAGAGCTGAGGTCGGAAAGGGCTGATTTATTTCCACCTGCGAAGCTCCTGGGCTTGCTACCTGAGCTTGTGCTTTTTCTTACTGGTACCTGAACTAGTTATGCCACTTGTGGGTGAGATAATGATGAAGCCCCACGGACCTGTGGGTTTTATATCTAGAATCATACAAAAATCCTTTCAAATCCCCAAAAGAATAACTTGTCAGGCTGAATATTCAGTCCAGGTCTCTTAGAGAGGCGCTGCCATGAAGGGCAGAAGGGTAACGGTGCACTTGAGGTTGGATCAAACACCGTTGCCACTTTCTGAGAAATGGGTGTTTTATAGCATGTTAATACCAAGAGAAAAGGAAAGCCTTTGGCAATAAATCTTTTTGGAAAGGGCATGGCATGGCTAGATAGGGAGGGGTGGGAGGGAGAAGTGCAGGGAGAAGTGCAAGACCAAACCTATATATTCATTGCCCCACATGGCAAACCTGCTGGAGCTGCAGAGATGAGCTGGAGCTGCACGAGCACAGCCTGGGTCGAGGCACCCCAAGAGCTGCGGGGCACCAGGCGAGAGCAGCGGTGTACGGCTGCCCTGCTGCAGGGCCAGCTTCACCCCATGCGCTATTTTGTACAGGAACGGCAGAAAATGCTCTGTTCTCCTTGCAAAGAGCAGTGCTTTCCTTGTTGAGGGTAGGGTCTAATGAGTTTTTATCATAAGTTTGTCATCTAGCCTCCTACCCAGTTTAAGGTTCTCCCACAGAAAGACAAATTTGTGAATGGACAGGGATGTTAGCCTGATTTTTTTCCAAAGTAATTGCTCAAATTTGGAAACTGTTCTCTGGCCAGGATGACATTATTAAAGTGTGTTGACCTTCATGAAAATCTTGCTGATGAACTGAAATGGGCAGAAAGCAGGCAGAAGCGCAGCATTCCCAGCTTTGCTGGCCAGTTTTTGTGTCAGATATACTTCCTTTATTGCTCTCAAGTGGTGCAAAGAAATTGATTTTTTTGACGCTTTACATATCCATCCATCACCTGAATTTTTCTTGATATCATTGCACTGCTCTGGGGGGCATCTGGCATCCGTTTACTCGTGCGCTGAGAGCTTGCCTAAATGAACTGCTGATGGAAGCATTCGGCATTTCTCTGCTCATCAGAGCCGTTTTATTTGTTTAATCAGCAGCTCTGTGCTCTTGGTTGTCTGTACCCTGTTAGGCAGGGACCGTGCCTTCATGTCAGTATTAGATGAGGATTACATCACAATTCAGCCTGATCTTTCCATTCAACACACAGCTATGCTTACTTTTTTGTTTGTGTTAGGCCAGACCTTCACATTGCATCTGAGCTACATCAGTTTGTGCCTGGTGAAGGGCCCTACAAATGCAGCGTTCTTCAGAGCGCTGCAAAACGCAGACACTGATCAATTAATTACCCGCAGTAGTAGCAATGATCAAAGCAATCACTCTCAGGTGAGGCTGTGAAGAGAAACAGTGGGAAGCCACGATGATCACACTGTTGCCTGAAGGAATAATGTGTGTGTGCCTCTTTCTTTGCCTCAGTGAACTCTTTGGGGTAGGCACTAATCGCTGGAGACTTATTTCTGTAATGGCAGAAAGTTGGACAAGAGGTGTGAGAGGATTTGCTGTCTGCCTTCCCTTGCCTGCTTGTTGTATTTTTCAGAAGTTGTAGCAGCAGGTGATGACGAAGAGGAGCGTTAAGATAGGATGAAGAGATCTGTTACTGTCAGTGAGGGTGTGTTTTTTAATGGGTCTTGGAGCAGGCATATTAAAACATATACATTAAAAAAACCCAGTACCTTCTGTTTTCTCATTGCAGAAGGGACAGGAAGAAAATTACTTTCAAGAGGGATTTAAATGCAGAGTTTGTAAAGGTCCAGAGAAGGCATTTCGGACAGGACTGGTAATGCCATGTAACTAGAACAGATACGCCCTTCTAGAGAAAAATAAATTCTTTGTGCTTCATTATCAAGTCTCACATAGATATCTGATGTCTGATCGTTTGTGCTGATATTTTACTAATTCTTTTTGCGCCTAATTGAGGCTTGCTATTATCCTAGAGGAAGGCTAGGGGACATGGCATGACTAACAGACTGATCACTGGGTTTTCTGTATTCATGAGGCTCCACTTCCATAAAGAGGAACTGGAAATCCTTTTCACTGGGGAATAATGTACGAGGCTCAGAGTGGATGAAGTTTGTGTGCTCTTTTTAATAAGCACTGCTTTTCTTTCTATAGACACTCAAGCTCCCTGAATTGGAGCGCTGCCTGAAGGGACAGGTATTATGAAAAGAGCTGCCAAAGCCTTTGTGTGTCAGTGGGAAGCCCCTGATTATCACAAGAGGATCTAAATGGAAAGGTGACATTCAAAAGACCATTAAGATAAAAGCCAGGATGAATTTCTTTCCAACCTCACTTAATAGAAACTTTTGTTTAAAATCACCTTTCCTGAGAGAAGGAAGGAAAGTCCGACCTATGTGATTTGATATACACAGCTCACTCCTTAATTGCGTACTGTCAGCTGCTTAAGAAAGCAATAGCTTAGCCAGGAGAGGTAATGAGATTAATGGCAGAGGTAATAAGAATGTCAATATATGTGACAAATGTGTATTTCTAATCTTTCAGCCATGAAAGCCTGATGGAGAACATAGTACCAGGTACTTCCAGATGGTCTTCCAGGACAACGGGCACAGATATGGTATAGACAAAATTGCCTCTACCAGGAAAGTCAGCTTTCCTTGTGCATGGTTTTGTGGAGCTTTAGGAAATCGAAATAGTTTTTTTTTTTATGGCTAATTTTTGAGTTTCTCTTTGCTTGTCCTCTGGACTCCCTACAGCGTACTCTCCAATGCTCTTGGTAGCCTAGCTTTGATTGAAGTACGAGACTGGGCTGTGTCCTTTCTGCCTGAAAACAGATTAACAGTTTAACAGTTCTTCCTGCTTGGCCAGGGCTTGTAGCCAAGAAATGTTTCAGTTTTGTCCCATTTTTCCTGTTATAACCTGTGACTTTTCCCAGAAAAATACACGGGGGTCGGGGGGTGGCTGGTTCTCCCTTCTGAGCATTAACCAGATTGCAATGTGAGCCTGAGACTTCAAAGTGTGGATTGAGGAAAAAGTGGTCACAAACACTGTTAATAGTGACATTTGCCAAGCATAAAATATATTAGGGCTGATTTCCATCTGGCCAGTCATTCCCCTGTACAGCCAGTGATGCTGTCAGCCTAGCTGGTCCCTGGGAGCTGCTGCTGATGGAAATTATGCTGCAGCTTTGAGATGACTCTGGCCAAGATCTCAAGACCCAGACGACTATCTAAACAATGCTCCTCTCTGCTGTGATAACAGACGTTGACAGCAGCACAAATCTAACTTGCTGTGTCTTTGCTCTCCCCTCATATACTACCCATGTGCAAGTCTCAGTAGTAGCAGAAATATAGGCAGTAAATGGATTGCTTAATTTGCTGAAGTCGGATCTATAGGTATCCACTTGGCTGTACAATGACGTGTTGTGCTGCACAGCTGGGCCTTATAGTTCCCAGCTATTGTTGAAGGAAATGCATTAAATGAGTAGGTCGCTTTTACTATGTAGGATCTGTGCCAGTTCAAAGCTGCCTGCTGCCTTCGTGAGTTATAGCAGGCTTTTTCCACAACAATTTCCTTTTTTCCTAAGGGTTGTCTCTCTCCCTCTTGCAATGCTGGATCAGAGGTCCTACAGCCCCTCCACCAAACCTGCAAACAGGTACAGAGCCAGATCCGCGGTGCATTACACTGTGCCTTAAATCGGATGCTGCAGAGGGTGGTTGCAGAGAGCTGCCCTCGACCCCTGCCTCCCACCCAACTTTCTTGGCTCACCACCATGTTAAGGCTGCCTGCAACTCAGCACCTGGCTCAGCTGCTTTGCAAGGGAGCTGTTTTAACCTTTGGGAGTTTAAATACTCGTATTAAATTCTCACCATGGTAGGCTGTGATTTTTGCTAAACGCACTTCACTGAAGTCCCTGTTTCTGTGCATGACTAATATTTAGTTACAGCTGGGAGAGTTTTGTCTTCAGAAGGATTTGAGCACAAGACGTAAGATCAAGCACACTTGGCAAACAGTCCCATCCACCGTCATGTTACCAGGGTTACCCCTGGGGAAGGTGGAGGAAGCAATTTCAGGTCGTGCAGGAAATCAGTGGTAGAACCCATCACAGCCCAGCCCTGATGCCCCCATTGCCACAAGAGAAAGACTTTTTTGCAACATCGCCTGGACAAAATGCCTAATTTAGTCCGGGACCAGGGAATACTGATGACACATCTCTTTTACATGGCCCACTAGGGGAGTATCATCAATAGTCCAGAGGTGTAAATTCTAGTTAGGATGCTACAACGACTGTCTGTTATGTAGTAAACTACACATGTATATATAGCCTATTGTTTTCTTTTCCATTTACTTCTAAATTTCTCTCACACTATTTATTTTAGAATTTTCTTTTGTGTTGGATTTTTCTTGGTTTAGCAGAGTTGAAAAGCAGTCTCAGCCCTCATGGTTTTTTCCTATTCTTCATAGATCTGTCTGGCAAAATGTCTTAAAATTGCCAGAGCTAGTAGTAGGTACAGGCACAGCTCTCTGTTACCTGCTATTGAGCGAACACTTTCAGTTTCCTGCTTAGAAACGATCATGCTAACAGCCAGTGCCAAGGAGTTGAAGATGAAAATAACTTGAGCCCATCTTCCTGCTGAAGCAGAACTGTTATCTTGCATTCACTCACTATCGCTTTGTCCAACTTAATTTTAAATGTACCAAGCAGTGGAGCTTCTGCCACTTTACTCTTGGGAGATAATTTTGCATATCTCACTGCCACGAAGTCCTTCCTGATGCTCCACATTTTCCTTTCCTATCTTTACCCTTGAATGCTAATTCTATCCTGGTCCATTCTGCTAATTGGCTCCTTGTTCTTCATAGTATTTAAACCCTCTCAGGTCTTCCCTGTCATCACTTGACTGTGCTACAAGCATTAACTCTTTGAGCCTTGATCTTTTTCTGCTTGTGGGCGATTAAAGTTTTGCCATTGACTTAGGAGGCAACACTGCAAATCTTCAAACCTGCCTCGTAGGCAGAGTGGTGGAAATTATTCTTTGATTCACTGTCTGGTTAAAAAAAAGGTGGGGGGGGAATAACATCAGCATGAATAGAGCAATTTGCTTCCTTTTGAGCAATAACATATTTAATCAGCACGTACATAAAATTCTAATGAAAATGTTGGTTTTCATTGAAAAATAAAACTACTTTGCTTTTAGCAGTCCACTTAGATCTTCTTTGCAGTCATTCATTACATTCTGTTTAGTTTGTTCATATCTCTCCACTAACTTCCACCTACATGAGCTTATGAAAGGGTGCTTAGCCAGGCAGATCTTTAAATGTTTGCAGTATCCCCAAGTAAAAAGGTTAATAGCCCAAATGATCTAGTGTTTGCACTTGCCTACGGCATGAAAGCTTTCTTTTGCATTTTTGTTGTTTGAGAAGCCACAACAGATCGTTGTAAATACTGTGAGGACATGCATTTGGCATATGTTGAAGGACAGTCCCTGCCGTGCTGAATGTGGCGTGTTTCTTGGGGCAGGTATGAAGCACACCAGGGGTGTAGAGACCGGAGCCATCCTATTAACCATGCACTGAAGTAGCTGGCTGAGAGAGTTGGTCTTTACCTACAAAGTTGCTTATTCAAACAGAAGCCCTGAACTGCTGTAGGGGAAGAACAGACAGAGGACTTCAGGTATTTAAAAGGTAGTCTTCCACGATTGATTGTGGTACCTCAGATTTACTGTCTGCACGGTGGCAGATTCCTTTTGTCACTCATTGCTCACCCTTACTGCGCTCAGGATCCAAGTATTTTGTGATCTGCGCTTCGCTACCAACAAAATACCTTCCCTTCTGCAATCCTCTGGGTCTTTCTGTCACTTCCCAACTAGGATAGCTGCATGCCTGGCAAACCATGAGCTTGCTGGGTACAAAGATACCTGCTTCGAGAAGATCTGTAAATGTGGATACTGGCATATGGACTAAGTTACAAGGGTCAGTGATCAAATGCAGTGGTGTCACTTGGGAAGTGCAAGGCAAACACAGCCCTTTCTCCTCACAGGCTGTGCAGCTGCCACTTCAACACACATGTACCCACGTGTGTGGGTACCCACGGCCAGCGGGCCAGCATACCCAGGGCTAGGACCTGTCACGTGTTTTGGTAACATGGCTGTTTATAGCATAAACCATGCATTATTCCTTTCTATTCTGGTGTTTCTTTCATAGTTCTTTACACCTGGAGAGCTTTTTGAATTAGGCTGCTCCCTGAATAACAGAGCTATCTTCAGCAATGCTGAATAATTCATATTTTGTACGTATTTACAGACAGTCCAAAGTTTTTTCCTAATGTCCCAAGTGCTTAAAGAAAAGGATGCATGACCTCTCTGGCATCAGATAAATATGGTGGTAAACCACCCGTGTAAAGCTGTAGCCTAGCCTTTATCCCCCAAGGCAGGTCCTCTGGACACTGCCCATCTGCCTGACTTGAGCTTGCTGTGAGCTCCACAGCGATCACCAGGGCCAGGGAGAAATCGGATATTCCTGCAAGACTCTGGCGAGGGGATGATCAGGGTTTGGAGCTTGCAATCACAATCAATCACATAAAATGAGCAGAAGACACGAGTCTCTAACAAGCCCCTGACCCATTGGAAGGCAGCACGAAGCTTGCGGAGAGATGAAATCTCTTCTAATGAGTGAACCACCACAGGGGCTGGATGTGAACTAAACCCTTTTGGACTTTGGTCTTTAGACTTCCCAGCAATAGAAGCTTGCCTAAAAGGCAGTTTCCTCAGAATATGGGATAAGCAGTCTAACAAATATACATACGACCCAGCAAAATGAATTTTAAATTAATCTACCAGCTAGAATTGCAGGCTTAGTAGTTTCAGGGGGCATGTGATAAGGTGGAATATATTTGGGTCTCAGTAAAACATTCAAAAAGAGTTCCTCAAAAGTCATTCAAATTGCCTTGGCTCTGACAAAGACTGAGCAATTTTAAAAAATGCCCAAAGCGCTGCTAATAAAGGATAGCTGGTGGCAAGGTACCAGTGGAGAGCACAAGAGAGTCATGGGGTGGTACTGAGATGTGCAATATTAAATAGTCTGCAATCTATATTCAGAAATATCCCCATGCAGGAGCCAGGCAGAGGAATAAGTGTTATCTGGCTGCTGTTCCTGGAGACTACTGGACAGGGAGGAGCTGTGGGCTCAGAGAAAGGAAAAATGGCTACAAATAATACGGTGAAATCAGTGGAACATGCAATGTGATCCCAAAATAGAGCTACTCACTGGGGCAAGCCTGGGGGCAGAAACCCTGAAAGAGGTTTAAGCTTGGTAACAAACAGTGAGTGATAGATAAAGCTGCAATGCAACAGGCTCACCAAGATATTATTCTTTACTGATTTCCATGGTATCTGAGCACTGCAGAGATTATATAAATAGATGCTTTCTGGAGAAACTCTTCTCCCTACTAGGATATGTTAGGAATTTTATTTACCAACTTTTGTATTTTGCAGTGAAGGGGTGGGCTAAATTGAGAAGACAGGGGCTTGTATTCAGGGTTGGTTACAGTAAGATCATCCCATTCCCACAAAAGAAAAATGAAGGCTGGACTGATAATATTGCTGGTAGCACTCCTCTATCCTGAACTCACACAAGCTTCACCCTGGTGCAGAGAGGACCACTGCCCCTGGTAAGTGCTGCTGATGTGAGCGCTTGTCTCTGAAGCACGCTTCTGCTCAGGAGTTGGAGCTTGACTCTAGTCTGCTGCCAAAGGACCAGCCAGAGGACTGCCCAAAGCACCGGCGTGGTACCTTCGCAGCAGTGTGTGTGGGAGAACACGTGGGCTGCTGAATCTTCAGGCAGATGACATGATATTTTATTTCACTCTATTTCTAGAAACCCTGAACCTTCATTCCTAAGTGGCGTATGGTGCATTAGTGACGGTGGGAGGTGGCAAATGCATGATTCAACATTGCCTAGGTCTTTACCCTTTAGTACAGGCCCATCATACATGGAAGAAAGAGCTTTTAACTGAGGGTGGGAGTGGGCTATTTGGCTGTGAGGGCAGTCCAGAAGGATGCTCCTGGGAGAGGGGCACATGCTCTGGCCCTGTCCTGTAAATCTGCCCCTCTTCCTAACACATTGCACTCCTTCACCTAGTTTTAGGTATGCTTTAGACCTGTTTCCTATGGAAGGAAGTTTCATGTGATCTTGTGGACTAGCCATTTTTTCACCCTTATGTTTGAGCCTGTTAGCCAATTTCAACCAAATTTGACTAAGGGGGCCTCAAAAATAGCAAGGGTCCTGTACGTTTCACCAAAAAAAGTTGCACACAGGAGAGAGGAGGCATCATTCCCAAGTTTGCTTCCGAGAGTCACCAGTGCTGCAGCACGTGCCAGCCTGCGTGTTGTCACCAAAGTACTCCTCCAGGGGAGAGCTGTAAGGCAAAAAGAAGCTGTATTTTATAGGGACAGGAGGAGATAAGGCTGAATTGTACTATGATTCAGTTCAAAAGCCAGTCAACCCCAAGGCACAAACCCCAAGAGAGCATGCCTGGTCATTTCTGTTGCTCACCAGGCTGCTCCATCCTGCTCTGGACTGGGGCTGGCCGCCGGCAGCTGGACGGTGCTGGCTCTGTGGGGTCAGGGACTGAGGTCAGGGAACAAACGCTGTGTCTCTGCACAAAGAGATCTTAATGGGGGGAGGAGGAGGAGGAGGCAATCTCCAGGATGTCCCCAGATAGTACACTGTTGTCCATGAATCCTAAGTTGCTCTGCAATCACAAGGCGGAGTCCTGTCCTTTTCCCCCAGTATAATCCTATTAAAGATCACAGGGTTGCAGCTCGTTATGTGAGAAGAATTTGACCTACGCTTCCCCCCGAGCTGCCATAATGAGGGCTAGTCTGTGCTGGGGGCTGTTGCTATGCTGAGAGGAAGGCAAGTGAGGCAGATGTTTGGGGAAGACATTGTGTTTTCTTTGTTTTTAACTGCTAATAAGGCAGCAGAGGGGAACAGCACATTGACTGATTCAGTGCGTCTTGGGGCTGGAAACACCCTCCGTTTGCAGCTGCAGGAGCTGCTCAGCTCTGTTAGCCATCCACCCTGGAAAAAACAGGACATCAGCTGGAGAAATGCAGCTTCGGCATGTTTCCTTTCATGTAAAATTACAGTGGTGGGCTTATTCCATGCTGCCTTAGTCTAGCTACAGCTTAAGCATGTTAGAGCCCTACCCTGGAAGAGGTTGAACTGGAGCTGAAGCATGAACATTAAGTAGCACAGCAATAAAATTACGCTCTTATGTGTGCTGGCCCATCACCGGCACAGGCTCCTCTCGGAAGAAGCACAGTCTTCAAGCAGAGACCCAGGCAGAGTTTGTGTCAGGGAGGACCATGCAAATCACAGCACATCAGTCCATGAACATTAGAGGTCAATTAATATCAAGGGTCGTTTTATCCCCAAAGGTCCTTGAGCTTCCTGCCTCGCCATAAGTCAGACGCCTGCAAGGGTGTCATGCTTCATGGACACTGCCATCTGCGAAACAGAGAAGAAAGAGACATCAGCCAAATGATTTGCAACCACAATAATCTAGAGATGATAAACAGTGAACAAGAGCAGAGTCGTCAGCTCTATCCAAACCGAGCATTAACTGTTCCTGTGAGTGCCAATAAAGGAAAAAAGGTAATATTTTATGCTGGCCGGGGACGTTCTGCTTGTACTTTATAAACATTGAATTTCACCCGACTTCCCTGTGTGAGGCAGCTTCTGCTATTGCTAATACACTGCCCGAGAGCCTGGCAGGCAGCATCAAAGTGCTTTGGCTAAAGCTGTGCAGCAAACCTCTGAAAGAAGGGCCCCTGGCATGGGCAGTGCACCCTGGCCCTGCAGCAGCCACTGGTCCCCTCCCCGCTGCTCACAAAGGCCACCAGTGCACGGCATTCTCAGGGGATTTTGAACAGGTACAAAGCACTTTAAAACATACTTCAACCCACTAGGGCAGTGCAACTCGCTGCTACTGGGGAAACGAAGCTGTTCCCACAGAAATCTGTGGCTGCAGCTAGGCCTGGTAACTTTGTTTTAGGTGCGTTACAAAAAGCCATTAAAACCATTTTATTTTTACCCCTTTCCGTATACCTCCCACACCCACCAAGAGGTGCTAGCGTTTCAGCTGGATTGAGAAGCCCCCCCCAGCCTGGCTGTGCAGGGGGCATCAAGCGTGGCAGGGAACAGGCATGTGCAAAGAGCTGCTCGAAACTTGGGGTTTGCTGTTGGCTTCTTTTAATAAACTTAAGTCTCTGTCAGAGTGCTCCAGAAAGTTTGATACAACATCACTGCTGAATAAACAGAAAGCAATATCGAGTGGATTTGCTGGAGAGTGCATTCAAGACCTCAGCTATAATGCCAAAGTTCAGAGTGATTCAAAATCCCATAGATCCGTTGTGATTTATAACCATCTAATCAGTGCTTTAAAGCAGTTATGGGCAGGCAGAGAAAGCAAGGGTGACCTATCACAAGTAATACTTGCCCATGAGAAAATAAAGAACACAAGATGGGACAGCACCATTCTGGAAGCAGTTTGAAGCCCTGATGCGCCTCTAGATACCTATCTGAAAAAGAGACGCCCCATAGCCCCAGACTCATGAGGCTGGTGGGGATATTTGTATTCATTTCAATGGGGCTGGCTCCAAAGCAAATGCTCTCCTGTGTGGCCCTTCCTGCGGCACAGAGCACAGGCAGCACTAAACCTCAGCCAGGACTGGGACAAGTCATCTGTAGGTAACTGTGTCACTGTTTCTCCTCCGCACCCCTCCACCACCACCATGTGCTAGTAAACTCTTACTGACCTCTACTGACCTCTACGGATAGGAGAAGCTGTGTCTGATGAGTATATGCTTCTGCTGCTCGGGTGATAAAAGGACCTTTCTTCTCCCTCTGCTTTCTGGCTGCCTCTAACATACGTAGATACAGGTTTATCACAGCTGGCTGCTGCCAAGCAGCTCCCCGGGACGGCACCGTAGATGACTGTCTTTCAAGCTGCCTTCAGATGGGAAGTGTAGGAGAAGGTGCCCCTGGAGGAAACATCAGAGATGGAGAAGCAAAAAGGAACAAGCCGGGGCAGAGGACCAAAAAAGAAAGGAAAAAGATGCTGGAAGGTCAAAACAAAACAGGAGGAGAGGTTAACAAGAAACCAAACAGCTGAGGAAGGAGACACCAATGAACACAAGCCACAGACCAAGCAGGCAGTGGTGAGGTGCTCCGACAAGGGTTAAAAATGGGATGGTACTACAGGACTGATGTGGATATCTGGGAGATGTAGTTCCCAGCTTAGGTTTAGACTCTAGGGTTAGCATGTCTTGGAGCAGTTCACAGAGAAGAGCTTTAACATGATCAGCATCAGCTGGCCATATGGGCACTGGCCGGGAAGCCCTCTGAGCACGCTGTAAAAGCAGCAGAGAGGCAGGTCAGCGTTCGGATGCCCAGTCCTGCCACGTTCTGCACTGACACGGCTGCCACGCATGCCGGGACTGCCAGTGGCTCTGACAATGGCAGGGGCCTCGTCTAGCTCAGGCTCCGACCAGGCGTCCATCACGTTGCCTCTGCCAGCACCAGTAGCTGGTTCCAGCCCCAGAGCACCTGAACGCTGTACGACTTCTTGCTCCAGCGAAGCAGAAAAGAGTTAACTCCCCCTCAGTTCTCCTCCAGAAGAAAGAAGATGGAAATGTTTCATACTGTGCTGTTTTTAAATCGTTCAAGAAACGTATTACTAAGAGAAGAACAGCGTAACTGACATTTCCCAGAATCGGCTGATGGAAGTGCACAACACAGCTCCTCTTGGGCAGTCCAGGAAAGGTAGAACAACTTAAAATAGCTTGCAAATAGAAAGAAAAAGCAGTAAACCATTACAGAGCTCTGTGGGCAACACCCCAAAGTCCATTTTAGCTGTTAGCCATTGTACTTAAGGCAATAGAGAGCAATTAAGCAACAAGACCACTGGAAGGTTTGTTTCCCCATTGAATCCTAAAAATAGCTCCAGATTTAGGCTGCAGGATGGACACTGGGGAGCACCCTGCGATGTTGACGTCTCTCCACCATGACCTGGGCTGAGACCCACCAACTGGCTTCACATGAGCTGCCAAATGACTCGCATGTTCCTTGTGGAGGCAGCGTGTGGCATCAATTAATGTACTTAAAACTCGCTCAGAAACAGGCACAGGTAGGACAACTCATAATAGCTGCATATGAAAGGGTCTGAAATGTCCCATATAATCAAATAATTACTGCTACACTCAGACTGCAGAACATCGTCTTTCTGAGGGCTTATTATTCCTGAGGGCTGTTAAAGATAAATTTTGCAGTGGTTATTCCAGACTAATTTTCATGTAGAATAAATTCAGATATTAATGAACTCGGGCTCTTCTGTGGCCTGCATGAGGCAAAGAGATTACCCTGGCCTCTCCTGAGTTTATAATGTCGGAAGGAGTGCAGCTTCTTGTCAAAACACACCAGCGAGCCACTGCTGGGAGGTGCGCTGCAGCGAAAAACAGGTCTCCTGAAGAACCTGCAGAAAACACCCTTCCTGTTAGACTGGATAGTAAAATTTCTACCCAGATCATAAATGTGGCTTCCCCACTTCCCCTTTGTTTTCATTACAGGCAAAAAAAAAAATCCCTTTCTTCCTTAGTTTTGAGGAAGCAGTTTCAAATGCAGTTTCTGTGTTGCAGCTGGCCAGCTCTCTTGTTGTGAGGAGTGAGCAAGCTCTAAGGCGAGCATCTCCTGCCAGCTGAGGACCACCATCTTTTGACAGCTCGGGATGCCCCAAAGTGTTTTTGGTGCTACCTTCAAACCTGGCATGCACAGCAGGCCCCGGAGCAGCGCTGCGCACTTGATGTCCCAAGCCCAAGCTGGGCTCCCATCGCCCGCCTCCTGTGCTGCTGCGTTGGGGATGCTGGAGACAGTGTCTCCCAGCCTTTGAAGGATTTGCAGGAGAGAGCAAGTTAACAAGCCTGAGAGCAGTACAAGCAAATCTAATGCGTGATTTGCTGTGCCTTCCTTGCTTACAAGCCATCATTTATAAATATTTGTGGTGGTACCTAGCAGGAGGCAGGCTAAGTGCACAGAGATGGGGAAATTTTTTCAGTTGCAAAGAAGAAATGTTAGCAGATACCAGTGGTAGCGTAGACATGCCCTTAGACAAAATACAGGCACTAGGAACTTCTTGGGGACCTGGTATGGGTTATACACTGAACAGCTACTGTGCACAAAGACACAGGTATGTTTTGATTCAATCTGTTCGCTGCAGGGCACCTTTTAGATATAAGAAGCCTATCTACTGCAGGGCAAGTATTGCAAGTTAGTTAGAGGTTGTTGTTAAAAGATCACTACCACGCTTTGTTCTCCAGTAGAAACTTTGTCTTTATCTCGTGAAAGGGATCTAGAAGCCCAGTGGTGACATTTTCAGTCTGGCTGTGATGGTACTGCCTCTGGAGGAAAAAGTACTCCTGCAAGAGGGTTTAAGATTTGATGCTCTCCTTTCAGGAGGCTTGTCTCTGTACAAACCCCAAGTTTTCTTTCATGATGAAATTCTCTAAACTGTCAGGCAGATTTGTACAAAATGACTGGGTACTTCTGTCCTCCTAACGGAGTCCGCTAATGTGGGCCACCAGTGGCTCCCTGGTATGGTCATGCACCTTTGATCAGGTGGTGGGGTCATGCTGCTTGGAGTTGCCCAAAGGCAGGGGTTTGTCTGTTATGCCCACAGCTGAACGATACGCTACCCAAGGAACAGACTGGCAGGGCTCTGGCCTGAGCAAACTCTTAATACTCTTCTGTCTGTGTCCTACCAAAGGAGGTCTAAGTGGCTCTGTGGACACTTAATCAATGAGCAGAGTGGTGGAGTGGAAGGGCACTGCTCGTCTCCAGGCCATATAGCTGCAGAAGCTGTTGCAAAAAGGAGTTAAGAAATTTGTCCAGGGCTGCCAAACAAGGGGGCAGCAGAGCCAGGAGCTCACCCTCCCACATCTCAGACCCCATCACCAGAGTAATCTTCCCTCCTGTGGAAGCAGCCCTAGGAAGGACAGCTGAGAAGGAACGGGTGTGGGAGACGCTGTGTGCAGGAAAAGAATGAGCATATCCATTTTTATTCTACATTTTGTGTGTGCAAAGCGGGAAGAGGTGGTGCGATTTGCCTAGAGGGTGGTTTCCACAACTGGAAATATTTAATTAAGTGAATTATTTTCCTAGTAGTACTTTAAAAGGTTATATCCCCAATTAACAGTGCATTAGACCTAGCCTGAGCCCCATTCTGATATGCTCAGTGGACTGTGAGGAATCTACTGTCAGCTTAAGAGAGACAAAAAAGGTAGAAGTCAAATCGGTGGCAAAATGCAGTTTCTGGCTCCTTGTCAAAGCACCCGCATGCCTCATTACCTTGGTTTAAAGCCAACAGACTAGCTTAACGGGGCTGTTTATTACTCCCTCCCCTTCCATCTATACCAAAAAGGAGGTTTCAGCTACAAATCCTCTCTTTGCTAAGTTGTATTTATCTTTTTTTTTTTTTTGATATATACCCTTTCTTAGACTGCCTTACTCAAGCGCAGCGTTTGCATACAGCTGATAAATGCCAGCTGGTGACGACGTCTCTCAGGCCATTTCAAACAATATCCCGTCTCCCTACCAGCTGTTTCTGCTGGGAACATTATTGTACCCTGCTGCCAGACTTGGAGCCAAATGATCCTGGGGAGGGGGGAAGAGGGTGTTAATAAGATAATAAAAGTATATACTCACTATTTTCTACTGCAATGTAAATGTGGCTTTTTCTTGACTATAAAGCCTGTTTAGCCATTGGAATGTGGCTCCGTCAAAGAGAAATGTTGACTCCTTTTTTTATTGCAGCCCTCACAGCATCGCACCATGTGAATTGTCAGCCTTTTTTTCCTCTCTTACCAGAAAGCATCTGTCCTGCTTTCCTTCAGGTCCCGTGTAGCACAGACACCCAGCGTGGTGTTCAATTCCTTTGCACCAGCCAACCTGCCGTAAAGACACCCCCAGGAGATGGATATAAATGAGGGACATAAGTGCCCCCGCTAGAGCAGTATCCCTTACTGCTTAGGGCATGGGACCAGCTGAGTGTCTCCACAGAAGAACATAGCTTCAGAAAAGGAACTAACTGTAACATGTCCTAAAATTGTCTACCCATCTTCAGTACAGCAAATGTTCAACGGGGAAAACAAAGTCCTGAAGCACAAGTGCCACGGCTGGTGCCAGAGCGGCTCAGCCATGACCCACTCCCATCCGCTTCGGCACTGCCAGGGCAGTTCCACAGGTGGGAAGGGGGCAGAAAAAGGGAGCAGAGAAACAAGTGGCCTTTCTTTCTTGCTTATCACTCATTGAGAGCTTGACTCCCATCTCTGAACTGCCACAGTGCCATTGGCCATTGCCCTCTAGGTTTATTTTCAGCCAAGCGCTTTCTCCTATAAGGCTGTGCCGGGTCCCCATGGCCAAAGCCCCTCTCTTCTCTTTCTGCAGGCTCTGCTGACAAAGCTGCTGCTTAGCACGTACCTACACCCTACTGCGCAGTGTATTGCAGGGATTCAGCTCCTGGTGTGCTGAGACCACTGCCTGCTGTACCGACAGATACAGTCTCAGCAGTTCATTGTGGTCTCTTTCTTATCCGTATCTTTCTTTTCTTCCTATCTTATCTTCAGTGTGTCAGCTGCTTGCAGCAGGAGCCTTCCTTGTACGTGCCAACCTCCTCCATCGGCAAAGGCTCCTGAACCACAAAATACTGAAAGTTAGCAGTAACGGGAATAGTCATCTTAGGGCAGCAACGTTTAAAAAAGCCAGAACTAGGGGTGAATATGCACATGATTTTCGTATTCAGCTACCCTAAACTTTAGCAAAGCTTTGGTCTGAACAGTCCTACTATTCTTACAGTCTTTTCTTTCCTGAACGGTCATATTCTCCTTCACACAAATGCAAGATGAGCTCCCAGAGAACCAGCCTGTGAACTTAGTTAATTAGTCAGTGTGCTTGGGGGGAACACAGATTAACACGTGGCTTCATCCCTGCTGACGAGCTGTCTTCAAAAACCTGTTTAGGAGGCAGGGGAGCCCTTCAGCCAAGAGGAGGTTTTAATGAGGTCTCTGTGTGCTAACCCGGAGCGGAGCAGCCAGGACTTTGCTCAGCACTCATGCTGCACCCTCTGCGTAAGTGGGGATGTGCAGAGCAGGGTGGGGTGGGGGGCTCCAGCACCCTGGTCCAGCGTTGCCTGGCAGAGCGAGCAGGACACAGAGGTCACTTCTCCATCCTCACCTGCTTCCCTTTGGTTTTAATAAGGATTTGTTGCAGCTGTGAGCACCACTCCAGTTTTTCTGAAGCATTGTGAAAGAATGTGATGATGTAGCTTTATTATTTTTAGCCTATTTTCCTAAGTGAATTATGCTTACACAACTACATCTCAGTGGCCCTACCCTCCCTGTCCCTCACACACAGGCACTCATAGCTTTTACATCCATACGCTAATTTTAAACGAATTTGAGAGGGAGCAGAGGTCTCAGAGCTGTGAAGGATAACTCACGACACTGGCATGTGGGTAGATGAGAGAGACACACAAATCCACTTGCGAGCCTGCGGCTGGCAGGTAGGCAGCAATAACTCAGCCCTGGTCCATGCCAAAGGCAGTTCCCAGCCAGCCTGCCGGCACAGCCGTCCTCTCCTGCCCTTGCCAGGACTTGCCCTCGCAAGCGTGAAGGGGAGAGCATCGTAAAGACCTGGAAGGGTCAGGGATGGGACACGGGGGAAATTGCAGGGAAGGCTAAATGTGTAGGATGCAAATCTGTGGCAGATTGGACTTCAGCAGTGCTGGCACTGAGGAGCTTCCTGCTTCGTCTGAGAGCGATTGGTGCCTTCGGCACAGGTCTAAAGCAGTTTGGCTAGAGTAATTCTCAGTAGGACTAAACTCTGCTTGATTGGATTAAGGAAATGGTGGTGGGACTTGCTCCAGCATATTTGCTGATTCTGTTTCTAGCTTAGACAGGACAAAGGGCAACCTAGGCTGAGGGAAAATCAAGGGGAAAATGAGTGTGGGGGTCATTCACTCTTCCTATGAAAAATGAGCTTAGAGTCCCAGGCTTCATCCTTTCAGGTGAAGATAGCTCTCTCTTAATGTGCAGAGACTACCAAAGCTGTGAGACATTTGCTAAAACACACACAGAGCCCCAGTGAGGTGAGAAATAATTTGCACAGCAATTGCAAAAGGGGTTGAGTGAGCGTGCGGTGTGAGCTGCTGCCCTGCTGGGTACGGCATCCAAGCCCTCCATAACACTGGGCCAGCCTTGCAAAGCAGAGATGCTGCTGTATGTGAGGTACCTCTCAGGGACGTCAACAACCTGCCTCTGGCCTCTGAGCCTTGACAATCCAGGGTGAATGGGTGGTGGGACTTTCTGGGTATAAATGCAGGGTATGTGGGTGCCTGTGTCACTGTTCATCATGGCCTAGGCATTTGATATTTAACACCCACCTGAAGAGTGATGGTCATTAGACATAAGCTTTATTGTGTACAAAGGATGTGGAGATAAGTAGGTTCAAAGGTCTTACGATGAGTTCATGAGATAAATCATTCAGTATGCATGCACACAGCATACAAAATTTATTTATTAAACCAATTAACAAATAAATGTCATTATTTTCTCAAAAATGAACCAAATTAGGTATTTATCCTGATGGAAAAACAGAACACAGCATAAATGGGTCTTTGGTAATGTGATTACCACTGTCATCTGTTACGCTGCGTAGCTGATGGCAGAATTACACCTTGTCTTTGTCTCCTGCTATCGGTACGGTATCAGCTGTCCAAGCAGTCCAAGGCAGCCCTTGTTCTTTCAGCGTGGGCTTCTGTTTCTCAAGTGATGCAGCTGCAGATTTTTGGCCTTTTATTTCTGCCTGAGCATTGTTCTTCAACATTTTTCCCAGCAAAGTGGTCCTGCTGGAGAATTGGGCTCTCTGAGGGGGATGTTTCTTTGACAGTGCTGGATGCAAGCTGTTATTTAAAGACAGAGCCACAGCTAACACTGTCTGTTTGGTTGAAGCCAGCCTGAGTATAAGCTTTTTTGCCTATTTTAGAATTCAGACTTTTTTTTTTTTTTTTTAAGTTACGATGGCCAATAGCCAATCTTTCAACAATTAGAACATTATTTTGCTCCATCAAGCATAAAGCTTAGAGGAAACTCAATTCCATTTGAAGAACCATAGTGTAAGAAGAAGAGACTCGTACCTTGAAACTGGAGTGCTGCTGGCTGTCAGGAGGCCCGAGCTACCCATGGGGTCAGCCTGCATGTGCCCTGGAGGAAAGCACTGGGATCAAGCTCTTTTCTGAGTAACCTCTCATTTTGGAAGTCTCAGTATTTGCATGCCTCTCCTGAAGTCTTCGATTTCTATTGTCAAAGTTGCTGACAATTTTCAGCTTCTATTATTCTTGGCTGCTTCCAGAAGTATAGCAAGTGTATAATTTTTTTTTTTTTTAATTTTTTGGCTACACCAGCTTTGTATAATTGTGCTCCCATGACTATATTACAGATGACTTTTATAATCATGAGAAGCTCATAATCAAAGAGAAACGTAAAATTACTAAAATATCAACTTAGCTATTATTTTTAAAATAAGGCAAGCCCTTACGTGAGAAACGTACTTGAAAACAGTCAGCTTACTCTGACATTACGATTTCACAGTAGGTCAGATCCGACCCTTACTAGAAATCTACAGAAGATGATGCCCCAGTGACATAAAGCAGAAGTCCCATTTCCCAGTAGCTAAGTGGAGTTCAAAGGCAGCCAAAATCTGATACGAAAATATTTAGACTATTGATCAAAATAAACCAAATCCTCTTTCCCCACCATGACTGCAAGATATAACAACTCTTTTACATTTAGCCCATTTAGATGGCAAACTGCCTGCCACTGGGCAATGCCATTCCAAGGAAGACAAAACAAAAGCCACTAAAATTAAAACAATCAGGTCATCAATGACTCGGGCAGATAAAATCAAGAAATGAACTGAAAGCGCAACAGCTTTTAAAGCCATAAACTACTACAAAGATCAGTCTCTACCCATCGCAGAGGACAGTAAAGGGTGATAATAGATGTATGTGCCTCCTGCTACCATTCCTTTGCAAAAGGGGAAGTTCCCAAAGCAGCCCGGGAAAGGCTGACCTGTGTAAATGGGACTCGCAGGGATCTCTTCAGGCAGCAAGGGGAACAGTGGGAGGCGAGGGGAGCTGCAGAGGAGTGGGCGCTCAGCCAAAGCTTGATCCTGCTGTATCCCATCCATGCTGGCTGGACCTTAAGAAGCCACCTGTGCCAGCTGAGTAGTTTCCAGGCATGAACAAAAGGCGAGCTGTGACTGCTGGAGTTAGAACATTTCTGAGCTCTGTATCTAAAATCTCTGTCTTTTAATGTGCAGGGAAAACATAATAGAAAAAGTATGTTCCTCTTGCCCCGATTGGTTTGCCTGTTTCCATGCTCTGTTGAGGCAGCATGGCCAAATCCAGAGACACCACTTCATGTCAGTGAAACATCACCTCTGAGAGCCCCTGTGGCAAGTCCTTTGAACCAGAGTTCAGCTTCCCCATGGCGAGGAAAAGGGACATATTTCTTACTAATGGGGATAACTTCACTGGAACGGTATGTACTCTAACTGTGTTTGAACAAAAATGAGAAAATCCCCCTATGGTCCTTCCCCCCCTGAGTCCCACATAACAAGTTTGTCTCCTGGTCCCCTCACAATTATAATCCCACCAGTAAAGGAGCTGTAGGCTCATTACCTATCTGCATAATGAAGTACATTAGCAGGACAGATGGATAGCTGGCAGTAGAGGCTGAAACAGGCTAAAATCCAAAGTGCTCTGAAATACGCCCTTGGGCTTTCTCTGAAGCCTATTTATTTTTATAAGAGGGTTTTAACATTCAGAAGTTCATAGGAAGCTTGCCTGCTTCCAGAAGGTGTTATCGTCCATGGCATAGAAGCCCCAACTGCTGTTTGGATTCAGCATTTGTGACCTAACACTGCTGGTCATTACGCTGCCGCTAAGATTTTGAGGTTGAGTCACCCAGAGAGCAGCACCCGAGTGCGGTGGGCTGCATGCTGCGCTATGAGTGGTCCCGGGGAGGACTGGCAGGGAACCCCACAGAGACCAACCACCCTTTGAAGAGAATCTTCTCAAAATGATCCTGTGGTCCCCAGACCTCAAAGTAATATTTAAAAAATATTTCTCTTTTTCCTCAACTGTTTTGGCAGCCATGCCTGTTTGTCAGGAGAGGAATGTCTGCACTGACAGGCAGCACAGGGCTATGTACAGACCAGCCAGGAGAGTCAAATGCTGTCATCCTACATATCTGACAGTCTTTTTCTTGCATTGGTTTTGCTTAACATTTTCCTATAGCATGCAATGATTTCCTTGTACCCTTCCAGGCACAGGAATTGTCCTCACCGATCCCATTACTCGCTATATAGTGATGTTTCTCATCACTGGCAAAAACTGTACTGCTCTTGGACTATGCAGAAGGTGCCTTGTACAGAGATGTATGAGGCGTCCTTCCACTGCCTACAGGGGCAAGATGTGCTCACTCGGCAGAGCCAGCTTTCTGCACTGTACGTGGCAGGCTGGTGCCTTCTGCCAGAAAGGGGTCCAGCTTGCTGCACCAGTGACTGTTTCTGCCATCCTGAGTAGGAACACAGAACTGCTCTGCTAAATCACATGAAGCCCAGAGGCTACAGACCACCTCCCCAGGAGATGGCTACAAACCATTGTGAAAATAAAAAGTCAGGCAAGTAGCAAAGACAAGCTGGTAGCAAAATGAGTGTTATTCAATTGCGTAAGAGAGTAGGGTAGGGATAAGCGCTACCCCAACTCCTGAGGTTGTCAGTACAACCAGGGAAAATCCCAGTTTCACCTTCCAATCCCATGTGCTATGGAAGAGAGGCATCCTGGGGAGCGGTTCCATCTTTCAGACTCCCACAGCTTAGGCAATCAACTCTGGCTGTGCTGGTGTGAGTGACCAGAGGCAAAGGGTTGTTTTGCCTCTCATGTTGGAGCCCACCCCGCCACACTGAGGTGCATGGGCTAGGAGGAGGATTTGTCTTACAGACAGTGCCAGCATCCTGTACTGATGAAGTGGAACTGACATTTGTCACTGCAGAGAAAGCAGAAAGCACCATCAACCGAGGCTAGCCATGCATACATGCTGGCAATATGGAGAACAGGAAACAAGCGTTGCACATGCAACAGTGCAACACTTCCACTCAAAGGTTTCAAAACGGTTTACAAATCCCGCATTGCAGAATTAGCCTTCCCTAATTCCTCTGCAAGACAAGCAAATGCGGTAGCATCATTCTGCAGATCACTAAAGCCACATGGATGCTCACCTGTAACTAACTGAAGCACGTCCCATTTGGGGCTGATGGTAGATCCCAATGCCAACCACCCAGTTCCTTTGTCATCATTTGACCATATGGCTTCTCAAACTTCCTTTATCTATTACTTCACAAGTGTTTCTTTTTGCAATGTTAACTTGAGCTAGAGCACAGGTGTTGCCCTACTTTAGCTGCCATCTGCACACAAAATCCTTCTGTAGCTTGGATCGATTGACTTATATGGTCAAATGGGCATACTACACTGCTTCGTAGAGTGGCTGCAGGCTACTGCCGTACACCACCTGTGGTCCTCCACGGCCTTCCGAGAACTCCCTGCCAAGTGTCCAGAAAGGGTAAGCAAGTTCTCTCACAGTGCTATGAAAAGCCCTTATCGTGCATTTCAGCCTACTACATGGCTGTGATTTGTGCTAGTTTCAGTATTGCACGGAAGTAAGCACAGGGCTGGTGTGGACCATGCAGTGTTTCTGCTGTCACGGGTGCCAGGCTCACTCAAGGTCAGTGATGTGACCATAAGTAACTCCACGTGTCTCCACTGGGAGGACTTTGCAAAAATACAGAAGGAATATCTTCATGAAAGCTTTGTGTTACATAACTGGTTTAAAAAAGAAAAAGGAGGAAATTAAGCAAAATCATAAAAAAAAAATCAGACAGTGTTCCTTGAAACTGTAGCTCTGTAAAGCACTTTATTTATTAACCCAAGCCTACAAAAATACTAAATAAAATGAGGAGCTTGGTCATGGAGTTTTAAGGAGTGTCTAGGGCACTTGCCCCTCTGCCGAGTGTTTGGATGAACTACTGAAATAACATATCCAGAAAAAAATGAGAAACTGTGTTTTACTTAGGGAGGAGGGGAGTCAGAGCAATTAACCTGCCAGAGGCAATCCTCTTCATTACAATGAGTAAGTGTTTACTGTTCCTGAGTGGGGTACAGGTGACGTGTACTTTACAGCAGGCAGAGATGAATTATCTGGAACAGATAGCAGACATTTGAGCTTATTAGGGAGGTGAGGGGTCTATTCATTTTATCTGCAACTGATTCTCCTCTGGGCTGTGAATAAACTGGCCAGCAATTCAACGTCATCCTACCTAGTCCAAAAACAGATTAACTGCTTTTACCCCTTACTAAGGCATCAGTGTGTGACATTGGGTTCAATGTTGTCAGGAGGACAAGGGTATGACTGGGGGTTTGTTTTTTTTTTCCCTTTCTTTGTTTTGATTTGTTTATGAAGTAGGTGGCCATGTTCCAATCTGCTTGTAATGAACATACTGATAGCAAGCTAAAAATAATTTTGGGGGAGTATTTTACAGAAGTCTCTATAACGACAAAACATACAGCTATGTCACAGTAAACCCTCACTAAAACTGAAGTGCTTTATTATCTAGGAAGGGACAGGCAGCAATAAAAAACTGAATGCAGCCCATATTTTTGAAAGCGTTGCTTGTTTTTAAGATAGAGAATGTATTGATGCTTCTTTCCGATTTTGACCCAAAAGTTTACATTTTCCTCTGTTTCCATTAAACCTGTCCCAGAATATCACTTGATAAATATGTTTCATAACTGGCCTTTTTTTGGCCAAGATCTACAGTGGCATTAAAGGTTTGATGTGACTTGCAACATAAAACTCACATTGGGAATGAATTGAAATCGTCTTGCTTTTACTTAGGAAAAAAGAAGTTTAGTCTCTAGAAATGTTGCAAACAAATTATATTTTCAGAAGCGCTCAGATGGTTTGGATGCCAAAGCTATGTTGAAAGTCAGTAAGGTTCAGGCTTCTAAATCACACTGTGAGTGTTTCCTAAAGGCGTTAAGGGTGAAGTCTGTGTTCCTGCAGAGGATCTGGACAAGACTCTTTATCCTCTTTAAGATCTGGGCTGACTCTTAGGACTGAGGAGTGGGAGAGAAGTCACAGAGGGATGAAGAGAGGCTCCTGTCAGCTACAAATAGGCTGACCGTCAGTAAGTTTTGGAGGAGATGGCTGGATCCATGCTTATAATGATGGTTTCTCTTGATAAGATACGTATCGAGATGCCCAGTGTTTGGTGGTTTTCCTTAAAGCTGCAGTTCTGCAGACAACTGATGTGGTGAGCCCCTCATCTCAATTGCTTGTTTCCAAGTTTGTCTGAACATGGACAAGAGTGAAGGTAAAACACAACGGCTCAGACAGCAAAGAACACAATGCTCCTTGTTTTAACACTCTGATAATTAAGCCATTAAAGATTGCTGGGGTTGGCAATATCATGTCTACAGGGAGCTAATTACTCGTACATCTGGTAAAATACCATGACAACAACAAAGAACGACATTTTATAGACAAGTAACAATGACAAGCTCCTGCCCTGCAGCATGCAGTTGGAAGGGCCAGCCTGTACCCTCCCAAGTCAGTGGGATGTCTCAAGTGAATAAGAGCAACTTGGAACCCACGTTTCTGCTGTGAAGGTGATTAGAAAGGATGCAGTAAACACTAATAAAATATACAGACTAGAGATGTGTCATTCAGTGAGGATACACTGGAGCTGTACAGGCTGCATGGTTAGATAACTGCTTCAACAGCAGAGCAAGGGGCCCAGGGGCTTGCTGATTCAGTCTTTCCTGTTTTTCATTTTGCTCCTTCATAGAGATTGTGGGTTTGGTCTACAAGTCTTTCCAAGGGCATCTGCTTTGGTGTTCTTTTTTTTTCTTTTCTCACCAATAGCCCCAAAGGACTTCCACTTATTTCACTTTCTGTGCAGCAACAGCAACATAGAGGCCCTAATTTGTTTGCTGGAAGCATATTTTCGTGGTGAGAATGGCATGTCTTCCTCTGAGACCTTTCAGAAGAGCCCCACCTTGCATAACTGCAGGATTTCAGCTGAGATCTGCCGAAGGATCCCTTTTTACTCAGTAACCTAATATCACTTACGTCTTTTCCTATCTATAAAAGCCTTGATTTTTAATTTATGTAATTTTCCCATTGAGAACAGAGACTAGTTAAGGCATCTGCTAAAATCTATTAATGTAGTTATTTGTTGGAAAAGAATTCAAAACAAATTTCTGTGAGGCGGAAGCTTAAAAGCCTTAAGGGGGCTGGCAATAAAACATTCAATTCCCTTTATAGGACACGTGTCAAAATTCAGGTAGTCTTGGTTGTGGCAATTATTTATTTGTTATTAAATTGTCTTATTCCTGTTCCAGAAGGAGAGAAGTAAACATTACATGTGTCCTTTCTGGTGACAATCTCAATGGCAGGCCACTGCCTGGATAGTATGGAGATCTTGTGGTACACAGTATATAAATATATGTTGGGTTTGGGGTTTTTTTTTAATTTTTTTTTTTCCAGGCAAACACAGGACATGAGAAATGCCCCACTGGCTCAGATCAGTGATCCACCTAGCCCACTGCCTGGTCTCTCTGAACAGGGAGATCCTGTTCAGGGAGAGAGTGTGAGCCTGGCCACTTTCTGTAGTTCACTCCCCTTTGAACTTCCCCAGCAATCACAGCTATTATATTTGGGGTGCTAGAGGGTATATACCTACGTATACCTTTCAGTATCCATGTATGAACCTGTTGTCCATGAATTTGTCTCATGCTTTTTTGAACCTGCTGACACTCTGTGACTCCACACCCTCCTGTGGCCAGAAGGTCCAGAAGTTCACCACCCTCTGTGTAAAGGACTTCTAAAAATATGTTTTAAATGGATCTCTTACTAGATTAATTGAGTCCTCTCACCCTCAACTTCTTGCATTGTGGGGTTTCATGAACATCTCCCATATTCCTGTTTTATCTACTGTCTCCATGGTTTTATAAACCTTGATCATATTCAGCCTCGGTCTTCTCTCCAAACAGGGGAGTACTAGCCTTTTTGGTCTCTTTTTATAAGGCAGCTTCTCCATCCCCTCAGCTGCTTTAGTTGCCCTTCTCTAACTCTGCTACATCCTTCCTGAGAAGTGATCTGAGCTGCACCCGGCTGCTGTGGGTGCACCAGGATATTATATAGCAGCAGAATGGCACCTTCGACCTTGATAGCAATCTTCTTCCTGATGAGACAGAAGCATCTTCATGGTGTATGCTGGGTGTCTGTATTGATATATATCTATATCAGGACTAATAGCACAAAACTGCAGCTGTTTGCCTATCAAAACACCACAAAATTCCCTGAAAAATCTATCAGGGGATATGTGGATGCTCCTGAAGACTGAATTAGCCATTTATTCTGGTGGCTGCTGTTTTTCAAATGGAGTAAAGGGATGTCATGGTTTAACCCCAGATGGCAACTAAGCACCACACAGCCGCTCGCTCACTGCCCCTCAGTGGGGTGGGGAGAGAATCAGAAGAGTAAAAGTGAGAAAACTCGTGGGTTGAGATAAAGACAGTTTAACAGGTAAAGCAAAAGCCACGCACGCAAGCAAAGCAAAATGAGGAATTCATTCATTACTTCCTATCGGCAGGCGGGTGTTCAGCCATCTCCAGGAAAGCAGGGCTCCATCATGCGTAATGGTTACTTGGGAAGACAAAACGCCGTAACTGTGAATGTCCCCACCTTTCATTCTTCCCCGAGCTTTATATGCTGAGCATGGCCTCATATGGTATGGAATGTCCCTTTGGTCAGTTGGGGTCAGCTGTCCCAGCTGTGTCCCTTCCCAACTTCTTGTGCACCCCCAGCCTCCTCACTGGGGGGGTGGTGTGAGAAGCAGATAAGGCCTTGACTCTGTGTAAGCACTGCTCAGCAATAATGAAAACTTCCCTATATTATCAATGCTGTTTTCAGCACAAATCCAAAACATAGCCCCATACTAGCTACTATAAAGAAAACTAACTCTATACCAGTCAAAACCAGTACAAGGGGGAAAAAAAAAGCTTGAAAACCTGCCTGAAGCTCTTTCATAAAGTCATGCATTTTTTTCAGTATTGTGGAAAAAAACACTCACCAGGAAAGGCCCAAACTCTGAATGGATGCAAAATTGCTAGGTGCAATTTGAAAAGAGGAATTTTTAAGTCTCTGAGACCTGGACTTCAGCCACCTTCCTGCAGCTCTCCCTCCTTTTCCTTGCCCCTCTGGGCAGCATAAGGGATCCAGAGAAAGAAAGAAGCTGCGGTGACTGGGGCCCTAAGTATGGGCTCCTGATTGTAGACACCAGCTGGGAATCTGCTTCAAATTAATACCACCTTATTTTCCCTCTTAAAATGATCCTCCAAAAAGCTAGCAGCCAGAAGCAGAACTCGTGGCAATCCTGCTCGGCTGAAAACCTGGCTTGTGAGCCTCAGGAGGGGGAGAATGGTTCAAAACTGCGAGACAGAAAGCTACTGCAGAAAGCACACACACGGAGTTTTCCTGGCCCTCTCCGATGGATTTTTCCATCAAAAAAAAGGATGCTTTGGCCTAGCAGCAGTAACTTGAGGTTCTGCATGCCCAGCAAAGAGCTCTCTGCACCGGGCTTCCTGTGAAACCCACAGGAGGAGAAGCTGATCTGTTCCACCCGGGCACACAGAGGGAAGGCTTGATGGGACACAAACATGGCCAACTGCTACAAGAAACATCCAGGTCAGAGGCGCACGCAGTGCCAATTCAGCGTTGAATTTCAACTGTGTTGCTAACTAAACTTCCTGTAACTTCAGCCGCTGCACGGCTGAGCCTGCAAGAACATATTTTTCTCTGGTCCCTCCTTGTTGCAGACCCCCCCTCCCTCTCCTCTGCCCTTGGGCAGCAATGAGCTCCCAAGGACTCCCCAGCTCGGGCTGAGCAGGCACAGCCGGTCAAGAGTGCGAGGTGCTGTTTGTGCTTTTGAAGTCGCACGGAGGAGGATGTTTGGCTGAGCCATTTCCAAGGGTGCCGTGTGTTCACTGCTCTGCTGTCTCTCTCGCAGCGGTGATGAGCAGGGCTGGCTCAGACAGCCTGTGAAGGCACCTGAAGGCGAGCACGATGCCTGCTCCTCACTCCTCCACATTTCTTATAAGGACAGAGTGGGAGAAAGTAACAGCAAGACAAGCCTCTTACCTTACAGGCCCAGGGTCTCTAAGACTGGAAGGGCGTTAGCATTTTGCACCCATGTACAAAACCCCCTTGCAGAGGACACAGCTGTGAGAAAGGGGTCAGAATGCTTGCCTTCTGCAGTTACTCCCTGCAAAGACTTGCTTTGCCCTGCCTGAGCCTTTTTACTCTACTCCTCCTCAGTAATGCTCCCAACCCTCCTCCCTCTGCTCAATCCTATCTCTGTCCCGTGGGAACGCTTTAATTCTCAAGGCAGGGCTGCCTCTGGGGCCACAGTTTCAAGGTTATCAGCTGCTTCATGCATTATGTGTCAAACACCCTGACTGAATTGTTCTTTCCTGATGCTGACAGCTCCAACCAAATAAATATTTAATAGTTTATGGTGGTGGAAACTCTTCAAAAATTCTTGTCCTTGCTAATGTCCCCCAGAGAAAATGAAAAATCTGCCACTCCGAGGATACTAGCAAATGCTGCAAGCCCCAGGCTTGCGTCTTGGGGCTTGCATGCCAGTGCCTGGGTGTGGTGCATGTAAGCACGCGGGGATAATCTGAGCGCTCCTCCCTTCGCAGCCTCCTTACATATATATGGACTAGTTCTTACAGTCCAGGTTTTACATCCCAGGTGTGTATAATGCCTCTGTCTTGTTTACTGCAGGTACAGCATTTGCAAGTGTTGAAATGGCCTTTCTCCACACAAAGGATGGATGGATGGATGGATGGATGGATGGATGGATGGAGTGAGTGAGTTCCTACTGGATTGGGCTCTGCATGGCAAGCTGCTAGAGACCAGTGAGCGTGATGCCCCATACATTAGTCATTCACAGTGAGAATGTGCACTAACATCATGAAACCCCTCTGGCTTTGGAGGGTGAGCTTCATGCTACACAAGGAAAATAGGAATTGTTTGGGTTTTTTTAATTCTGCAGAGTTACATGTGTCTCAAACCTTCTCCTATTTCACTTTCCTGATCGGTCCCCATTGCTAATAAAGGACTGGATACAGTTATTAGAGCAAGGGTATTTTTTTGTTGAACTCTTTGTTTTTCTGTTGGCCAGGAAGGATCAGCACTGATTATTTAACCTTTGTGTTCAATGACTATACTGTGTTTCCATATGTAGACCTGTCTCTTGGTGCTTTTCTGCCTCTTGATGGTTGGCTGGTCAAAAGCATTCCCACATTTCCCTTAGACATTTATAAACATGTGTAACTATACTTTAGACCAATCCAGTCCATCATCCTCTCCTCCTGTCTTCTTTCTATAATCGCCCAAAGTGAACGATGCAAGCTTGCAATATCACTTTATGAGATGCATATGAGTCTTGCACTGTGCATGGGGATGTGAGAACCAGGGTCAGCAGCTTTGAAGCTTGCAGACAGCTGAAGGAAGACAGCCATATGAAAAAGAAATCATATGAAAGAGCATATAGTGCAGGAAAAGGCAACCAGTAATGTTGGAGCTGAAGACTGGAAATTAGCTTTCCAGAAAAAACAGTGAAGAGAATCAAACAGAAATTCAATTCAAACCTCAGTTTTTCACATTTAAAATCAACTCTTCATTAGTTCCAAGCTTTTTAACCCAGCACTTAATCAAAGGAAGAGCCTTTTTGCATTCTCTCTTTTCCTATCCAAGTTGAGCACTCCGTCTTGACCACAAACTATTACTGTCACAGTGATTTACCTTTCTGGCATTAGTTATGGCCTTTGCATCCATTTCCAGCTCACTGGGTGGTTAGTTTAGCCTTCTGGCATTTAGGGGAAAAGTCCAGTGAACACAAGTTTCAGCAGTGGCAAATCCAGACATTTAAAAAAAAGAAGACAAAAAAAAAAAGAGAGACTTTGAAAAGGGAGGGGAAATATCTGCATTTAATTTCTGCATATGAGCTTTCAGAATTTGCGTTACCTAGTCTATCTTCACAACTCTGAGTGCAAAGAATGCAGATTTTATGTACAACCTAACTAAAACCACATGACTCCAGAGCTCACCTTAAAATGACAATGCAAAACAAAACACCAGTGGTTGTTTCCTCTCTGATCCTCAGCTTCCTTTCCAAGGGCTGTAACAGCTTTACCTGTTGCTTGTAGAGGCCCATAACTACTTCATCGCTCGGTAACTACAAAGAGCAGAGCATAGTGTCTTGTGGGAGCACTAGCGAGGCACTGCAGACAGCACATAATCCTTTTTTTGTGACAACCTCTAGCACTGAAGTCCTGAGAGGAGATGAACAACTGATGCTGAGCAACAGTGATGTGAAAATGGTCCAGGCACCTCAATGCCTGATTTTGCAGGTGACTAAGCAAACAGGAGAAGCTAAGCCCTCCCCAAAAGCGCTAGATGGTTGGAGATCTGGTGAGAGATGCTGCCCCAGCTGCTTGCTGCCAGCTCCCTGTAGCGAGAGCAGCAGTAACTGCCCTGGCTGAGGCTGGGAGCTGGGATCAGCTTGCCCGAGGGACCCTGGGAGCCCGTGTTGCACAGGCACACAGCTGGTTGTCCCTGAGGCCAATGAGGCTGTAAAAATGTTGGGCTTTTGGGTCTACCCTTAGAGAACAAGCATATCGATTGCTGTAGCGTGCAAATGTGTAATTGCACTCTAGTGGCCTGTGGGCAGCAACAGAGCCAGGAGTGTGCAGATGTGATTACAAATATTGTCTACACGGGCAGTTTCATTTACTCACAAACTCTACCATGCCTTTGTATTGAATCCCTATTTTAAGGTCACCAGAGCACGTTAAACTTGAACTCTGTCCCACTGGAGTGTGGGGGCAGTGCTCCTGCTTCCTCCCATTCTCTGTGGGACCTGTGTGCCATAAAGACAGAAAAAAGGAGCCAAGTACTGAGCTGGTGTATTCTTATTAAAGCCAATCCAAGAGTCAAAGAAAACCCCAACCTATTCCACCAATGTCCCTTTGCTCAGTCTTATAAATGATCAGAAACTCCTAATTTGCTTCCAGAGGCTTCCCAGAGCTCTGATGGACTTTAAAGTCCATCTTTATCTAGCTTGTTACTTTTCACTACAGCCTCGCTTTATCCTTCCCTAGATTTACCTTTGCCATCAACAGTTTTCACCTTATCTATGTTTTTGAAAAAGTGAATCTTACCTGCTTTCAAAATCTTCTTCACATGGACAGACTCCTGATGACAAAAAGAAGTGTCTTACTCATTCTCATAATCATGAAAAGCCACAGAGGGGACTAAGAAAAGTAGGGAGTTTGCTTGCTGAGGGTGTCATATGTGCTGCAGCATTTGTGTGTTGTCTATGATTTTGAAAGATGCAATATACACAATAAGCAAAGAACAAGCAATAGGAAGGAATGATGTATTTTTTGTAGACTTAGTCAAAAATAGTCTGTAGAATTAATTACTTCAAATGGTTAGGCAAGCTGACACAATTTAACATCTGTGGATTTATTTTTTTTTGCCTGTGTCTTAGCAGGGATAGCAGTGATTGGCCAGGCTTACCACAGCCATGTGCATGTCAACTAAATGCAGAACAGTTGTTAGCTCTAAATATTTGCTGAGAATAGGCTTTCTGAGCCATAGCAAAATGATGCTGACACAAATGTAGTATGCATGAGAAATGTGTGTTCAAAGGATAGGACATCATGACCATGTATACATATCCAGGGACTTGCCATTGACTTGTTTTTTTAACTTGGCAACTTGAGTCACTGGTCTTTTGCTCCTTTTGGTAAAGAGCTTTGGGATCTCTGCTATCTACCCACAAAGTGCATTATTATGAAACAGTTCCCTTGATTGCCCTTTCCACAGGCAGACATTGGCCTTTTTCCAAAGGCATATTGTATTTGCATTGATCACACTGCTGACTATATGACCTTGTCATTAGGAAAACATGAAACATAAAATATGAGTTACTTGGACTCCTTCTTCTGGTATTATTCATTGTTTTATTTTCTGATTTCTGAAAGATGCAGAGCCAGCAGGTCTGTTTGAGACCCTCTGACACCATGGAATTTGTGGTACTTTAATTATCCAAATGATCTAAACAAAAGAAGTTAACAACTGAGTAGCATATGATTGATTGTTAGCTGTAAACTGCAAAAATTAATTTGGCAGCTGGAACAGTTACATGGAACTCTGGAGGTTGCTCCTCCAACACCCTGACTAGGGCATCAGATTGGATGTGCTGGATGTAAATAAAGCTGGAAGCATTCACAGCAGATTGTTTCTGTACTCACAAGCACCCTTTATTCTCTGTTCTTTTGCCGTAGTGAGCTACTCAGTCATTACGGTGGGCATCCTCATCGTTCTTCAGGTCAGTGTCCAGGCAGTAACCGTAATGCTTCTGGGACTGGGAAAGAAAGATCAGTATAAGATCACAGGGGAATAAGGATGGAGGGAGACTTGGAGACTGCACAAAGCCAAGAGTCACAGACTAGAAACAACACCCTGAGAACTAGTAATTCCCAGCGAAATGGTGATAGGCCTGGGGCTAGAAGACCCAGGACTTGTTCCATGTCTGTTAGTAGCAGAACGTCAGTGACAATACAGGAGAGCCGGGTGAGATTATGGTCCCTGCATCCCTCTTCCCCTGATCCTCTCACGTGTTTACAATTTTGTATTCACTTAACATGCACACTGATGCATCAAGCCCAGCCAGTCTGCACATTCAAAAAGTGCAGAGGGCAGTGCTTTCTCCCATAGCATAGTTTGTGGCTGTGAGTTCTGGTTTGCCCTGGATGCTAGAAGAATATGCATATTAAAAAAGAAAAGGAAAAAAAACCCAATCAAACAAAAACTAACCCCCAAAACCCAAAACAAACAAAAATCAACTTCTTGGCTATATTTGTGGTAGAAAAGTCTATCAAGGGGAGTTCAGTGGATGCAGGTACAGCAAAGTTCAAGATGTCCTTAAGCTGCAGCTTGCTAGAGAGTATCCGGGGGACAGAATAACCCTGTGCTTGCCCTTTGCTAAGAATCCTTTACTGGCCGTGAGAGATCGGCCTTTTCTGCCACCCTGTCTGGCTACCCTCACCTTCTTAGGTCTTTATCCTGAACATGGAAGGAAGACTTGGGTCACAAGGACACTTTTTACCTTTTCACCTCACTACCAGATGGCTCTTAGGAGCCAAGTCAGGGAGTGTTAGGAAACACTCTTCATCGGGAAACATAAAAACAAATGTAGTTATGTAGTTTGCAGTTTTTAGTAAAGCGCTCTTCTTTTTTTCCTTGAAACTGTAAGTGTTTAAGGAAAGCCACATACAGCTATTTACTTGAGTGCCTGCAGTGATTTTCCTCACACTCAGAATATGCAAAGCATCCTACCAAAAAATCACATACAACTGCCATAATGCAGCACTTGCAACAACACCCTGTGACAGGAGTTGATCTCAGGACTTATTTGTGTATTTTTAGCATGTAAAAATATGTTTGTCAAAGTTTGCAGTGCTGCCAGTACATGTGACTTTTAATTCTTCTCTCAATACCGAGTATTTTCGTTAGCCAGAATTGCTACAATTGGCTTCTTAGGAGAATCTCCATTTTCTGAAAATAGAAACTAATGAGTGGTCATGAAAACTGAATCAGAGGAGGAGATGGGGAAGAGGAATCTGAAGCTGACTTGGCAAAGGCAGTAAGTATTTAGGAGCTAAGAAGACAGAGCTTACAAGAAGCCAAGATTCAGAGGCAGAGTTCCCATTGTTTAGGAGAAGCAACTAAGAAACCAGCTGGGATGACTAACAAAATTGTACAAGGTGCCCTAGACGGGAAACTGGGTGTTAGCCAGAACACGGGGGTGAAGCTGACAACAGGAACACACATAAGGTCAGAGGCGTATCTGGGCAAGGAGATGGAGAGGAGGAAGAGTATGGACAATTTGGAAAGAATCACAGAATCACAGAATAACAGAATCATTAAGGCTGGAAAAGACCGCTAAGGTCATCTAGTCCAATCGTCAACCCAACAGCACCATGCCTACTATACCATGTCCCAAAGTGCCATGTCTACATGTTTTTTGAACACCTCCAGGGATGGGGACTCCACCACCTCTCTGGGCAGCCTATTCCAATGCCTGACCACTCTTTCAGTAAAGAAATTTTTCCTAATATCCAATCTAAACCTCCCCTGACGCAACTTGAGGCCATTTCCTCTTGTCCTATCACTTGTTACTTGGGAGAAGAGACCAACACCCACCTCACTACAACCTCCTTTCAGGTAGTAAGAAGGGGCAGAGGGAAAAAAAACCCGGGTGGAGAATCTTTTTCTGTAAGTAATCACCTTCCCCCAAGAAAGCCAAGATTTCTGTACCTTCCCATTGCTCCACTTTGCAAGGGTGATGGATTGTTATTGCATTCAGTTATTTCCTTGGTCCAAGTAACAGAGGTCTGTGTAGGGGACCTAAGTGTCCCAGGTGATGTGTATCAGCTTGATGCTACAACATGAAATTTCTACTTTTATAATCTGGATAACTATACACTGCACCCTCTCTGTCCTCACCAAAAAGATTTCAAAGTCAGGCCTTCAAAAGTTGGAAATGCCAGGGTTAGGATTGCCTGTATGCGTGTGTTAAAAGGCCACTGTTAATTTTATGATGACAAACCACTCCACAGGACCCTTGCCTCACTCAGCGCACAAGATGGATGGTGCTCACTTAATGAGCAGCTGCTCAGTATTTTTTCCCTTCGTTGTTCGGAGTGTGTCTCCATGCCTTATCTGACTGCATACTATCTGCGTTGAAGGCAATTACTTTCCTCCTGAGTTTTTCTGTGCTGCTTATTGCTATAGTAACTGCGTGCCTCACAGATACTAACTCACCTGTTTCCTCTCTTCCCTCTGAGATGGCAGGGCGCTACCTGTGTTTCATGAATGTGGAGCTGTATTTCATGAATGCAGAGCTGAGGAATGGAGAGCAGAAGCTGAAGAGAAGTGACTGATTTCAAGTGTCCATATTAGAGTGGGACTTCATGTTTCACAGCACTCGGTGACTCACAGCACTTTGAGTGCTCTAGCTGCAGCTTGCTTTGCCTTTAGTTCTTCAGTACCTCCTGCAGTTTCAAAGCCTCAAGTCAGGCACCTGGAAAAATAATGAACACATAACTACTGACCATCTCTGAAAAGTCTGAATGACTTAACTAATGTCACATACAAAATCTGTGTCACAGATTGGGGCAGTATCTATTCGTGCAGCTTGATCTTCGTCTGCCTCTAACTGTGACACCAACCAGTCCCTCATCTCATTCATCATGTACCATATGTTCTAGGTGCATTGCCATGGATTACAGGGGCAAGGAAAGCATCAGCTAATACAGCAGTACAGTGAACTAAAAAAAAGTGTTGCCAAATAAATGTTGCAAACATTACAGAACAAGCTAATTAGGTATGCATTAGCAGTGTGATTACTCTGCTTGCTTGCACATTTGTCCCTTTTCTCTTCTCCATTATGTGTTTTAATTCTTTCTGTATTACACCCCCCAGGCCGGGACTGTCATTTTCTGTATTTGCAAAGCACCCTGTCTATGCTCGAAATGATTCGAACAGCCTGTGAGATAGGTAAATACCACCATTTTAGATGAGGGGAAAATTAAAGTATGGAGCCTAATTTAAAAAAAAAAAAAGGGTTATCATGATTGCACGTTTCTTATTTGTACAAGAAAAGAGGCCATCCGTGAGTGCACAGTCCTGCTCCTGTGGCAGGCTGGACACACAGCTGAACACAGGAATGGGCTTTTGGGCACAGATGTGCAGAAAGTGTAAATAATTTAGCACATACCTATTTTGGAAGGTATAGATATATGTGAGTCACTCAAAGTAACATAGGAAGTCAATCAATCTTGTCATCTAATCAGTATAACAAAGGAAAATATGTTTCCCTAAAATAGCAAGCAAATAAATCATATGAGAGAGAATACTTTAAATTTTGCTGAGAGTCTGTAAGCTCCAATAAGCACCAACCTTTCTCACTTAATTAGCCTCCTTAGGGAGCTATGTTGCAGGTGTTTTTCAATATTTTCAGCAGAAGTTCAGCAATTTCTCTTCAAGCTGCCTTTTCTCAGGACAAACCTTGGCTTTCCAGCTGGGGATAGTTTTGTTTCTAAATTGTTTCTCTCTTTCTTTATCCCCCCCAGATCATTGGAGTGAACAGGACTTTCTCCTCCCTGATCCTCCTCATGTATGTTCCCAGAGAAGAAAAAGCAAATGTAGGCTGAGGAAACAGTACTGCTGCCTGAAATCTCATCTATCTGGATGCTTGCCACAAGGACAAATCAATGAAGGAAGGGATCTTTTTTATCATTAGTAATAGCACAGTCCTGGCCAGATGCAAGGGAAAAATGAGAGTCTCTCATTAGAAGGCTTGACCAACCCCCTGCAAGATTATATTAAGCTGTTTTCTAGGGCTTATGTCTTATTTTAGCAAGTCACACACTCACACGCCCAGCTGCCCCCCACTCACACAACTCAGGGTGGGTCACATTACTTCACATGCCAAAATGGGAGTGACCTATTGGCTACAGAAAATACTTGGGAATGTAGTTATGCAGAGCAGTCAGTCACAGGCTTTCTGTGGGGTGGTTCTTCAGTTCATGGAGCATTGGTTGGCTTCGGTTTTTGCTATTACATCCTTGCCTTTAGGGTGGGTCTCAGACACTCGTTTTGTGCATCCATTCCTCTCCTCCCAGGATGTTTGGGATTTGAAAACTTACAGCAAGATTTGTTGTAAGAAAGAGTTAAAGAAATGAGTGCTTTCTATTGACTTAGCTGGAAATTGGGTGCCTCTGAAAATGCTACTCCATGCCCTGTGTTTCTAGGCATGCTGAATAAGTGGTGTCTAGAAACTATGGGGCCTGAAACTGCAAAAATATTCATGGTAAGTTCAAAATACAAACGTAATCCCAGCTCTGTAGCTCGGGAGATTCTCTGAGATCCTTCCCAAGGCAGGTGAAATGCTGATGGGAGGCATGAAGGCCTATGGAAGTGGGTGAGTGCAAAGCAGATAAAATAACTGTAGACTTACAGTTAACTATTAATTTTCCTTCCTGGCAAGGACAACAGCAGAAGGTCTGTTCAGTGAACTCGCCTGGGATCCGTGGCAGGAGGTAGCTTGGAGCGGGGTTTAGCAGCTTTATCTGCAGGCACTCCTCGCTCAGTATTTTAACCCACTGACACTCCGTAAGGGAAGATTTGTGAATGTTATCAGCTGCCTAACTCTGGCCTCAGAGCAGCACTTTGCATTTACAGTCCTTTCCTAGCCCGAAAACTCTCCTAGCCCATTGACTAATTAGGTCATTTTAATTTACAGAAACATTAGGCCCTGATTTTTAAATCTGGCATTGAGATGCTGCCACTGAAATGTTCTTGCCTCCACCTCCAAGTTTGCTTCTGCCAACGTTAAGCGTGACATAAATCAGTGGATCTCCGACTAGCTGTCTCTTAGCAGTTGCTTTAATATCTGCGTACTGGTGTGTGGGAGCGGGCAAGAGACGACATGTGCCTGGGATGTGAACAGAAACCGAGCAGGCTGTCACGCCCTTTTCTGTTTGTTCCCTGAGATGGGCAGGTGCACAGCTCACTCCTCTCGGCTCCCGGTGGCTGCCCCTGCCTCGTCCAGCCGGAGGGGCCAGCAGTGCCCCAACCCTGCCGGGGCGCCCGTGTTCCCTTCCCAGGCAGGGGCGCGTGGGTAGATCGCACCCCGCAGCCACGCTTGGGTGACTCCAGGGTGCCCCAGGGCTGGGAACCTAGATGGAGCCCAGCAGAGGTAGCCCGTAAAAGAGCCTCCTGTTTACCGTGTACCGCTATATGGTGTATCTCTCCTACGGCACCATGCTGGCTGACAGCTGTCAAGGCCAGAAGGAAACATTGCGAGTAGGTTACATCCACTTTTTTGAAATCGTGACACACATCCCTATTGCAATGGAAAGAAACGGTGACTACAGCTTAGTACTTACCCTTCTTTGCCTGCCTGGGAAGACACTTTGCAGCCTCTACCCTAAAGATAAAGATACACCCCTACCTGGAAGAGAAAGACGCAGACCTAAAGATACAAATTAAACTGGTAAGTACTTGACAGCTACTTTGCACAGCGTATGCACGAACACTGTGCAGAGGGAAGGAAGTGGAGATGCCCTGAGGAACAGCCAGCAGGAGCTTTTTGTTGGGTACAGCCATTTGCAGGAGCTCATCCCAGCTGGGACCTGGCCCAGCAGTGGTTCGTAGCTCTCCTGTTTCCCTCGAGATGCCAGAGAATCCTTGATGGAATTGGAAATTAAACTCTGACCTTAATTCCTTAGCTTTTCTGGTCTTAGTCTGAGCCTTAGTTTTGTTGCTTATGCTTTTGTCCACACTGTTACAATACATTTGTTGATAAAACTCCTTCTGGATATAACAGATCTCTTAAAAAGCATTTAGGCAATGTTCAGGAAATTTCTGTATGGTATTTTCTAAGTCATCTTATGATATCGGTAAGTACAGTGGGGAAAAAAACACTGGGTCCCTCTTTGGCATTAGTTGTTCATTATACAAGCAATTTAAAGAATGAATACACTATAGGGAGTGTCTGTATGTTTACATGTGTATAAATTAAGACATGTGCTCATATGTACACATGTTAAATATATTAAGGGAATTAGTAACAGAGTGGCAAGATTCACTTTATTTTTCAAGATCTGTTTTATGGGATTTATTTAGGAGCGTAGCAGCAGCCAGTCTACAGCAGCTAGTCCAGTGCAGCCAAATGAGTCATTTCCACCTACACTAACACATGTCAAAATGGTTCCCACTGTGTGTCTACCTATTAGAAATAAACAGCAAATAACTATATTAGTCTCGACTTCTGCAGCTTCTTTTACCTGAGGGTCTTAAAGCAGTGTAGAAATGTAGACCTCCCAGCCCTCCTATGGTGGTAAGGTGTAGGTGTATTATATAGATTGAGGCATACCGTATACATTTCTAGGGGGGGAAACTGAGGCACAAAAGAGTTCATTTGCCTAATGTCACATAGCAACTCTGCAAAAAGAGGAAAACTAGACACTGCCTGTTCCTGTAGCTATGCTGCCTACCCACTGGACAACACTCCCATTAAATCCCAGAAATGTTATTTTTTTGCTTTATTTCCAGCTGGAAGTGATGGAGGATTTTTCCTTTCTGTTGCTTAGCTACCCCCTGACCTTTGGATAGTCTTTCTCATTGGCTGGGTGAACACATTTCCCTCCAGCTGCCTGAATGCGGTCGTGTCTCAGACCTCCCTCTCCAGCAGGATTTCATCAGCTGCCCTGCCTCGACCATGTGTTTCTCTTCCCCTCTTGCTGAAAGAAATTTTGTTATTTTTCCTCTAGCATATATCAAACAGTGCTAGAAAAAATGCAGAAAAAGCCTTCAAGACTGATGTATATTTTATTGATTCATTGTATTACTTAACAACTTAGTGTTGATTAAAGCTAACCCACTAATTACTGTAATTCTGCTTCTCTGGACTTCTCCACAACCTGCAGATCAGTGGGATTTCCTGTTCAAAACAGCTAAAACTAGAACAGTTAAAACTCTGAACAAACAGGGATCTGAACTTGGCAATATGAACATGTGTCCACTTGACACATGACCTCACTGCTACTAAAAACATCTTACTAACAAAAACTTGCATGCGAAGTCTACTTGATATAGGGGGCTTTAAATCTTTAATTAAGACATTTGGCAGTGAAACTTTTGGTCTAATGGTATAGCATCATTTCATACTACTACTTTGAGGATTTCAGTTCTAAACCTATTCTCAGATTTGTCTCCTGAAACAAAGGCAGCCAGAATAATCAGAGATGACATGGGTTTTTTTAACCTATCAACTTTTACTGGTCACATTAAATAGAATAAAAGCGTGTTCATTCTTGTCTGGAAATATTTTGCCAATACTAACCTTTGCTGGAGGTGGAGAAGCATCGACTGGAACAGAATACATGAAAGAAAGAGAATAAACATGCCTTGGCAGGCCATTCTGTAACTTTTCTTGAATTATTTCATCACGGAGGATGAGATCAAATGGACTGCATAAAATCTAGAGCCCTGCATTAGGCATCAAGGTCCTACATACAGTACAAGGACAGACTTAAATTTCCTTTTTAATGGGACCTGAACAAACCATAGGATGGAGCTTCCTATGTTCAGCCTACTACAAACCAGCCGGGAAGTGCTGAGGATAGGTGAGCCTTAAATCCAGCTCCTTGGTAGTCTACCAGGAGGCATATTCATCTGTTTGGGATGCACTATCTACAGCCTTCTCTGAAAGGGCTGAGAAGAGGTCATCCTTTTCCAAACCGCCAGGAGAGATGGGATATCTCCTTCCCCCCATCAGCACACACTGCTGCGGAGAGGACCTGCCCAGAATACTGGATGCCTGGGTTCAACTCTCACCCCAGTCAGAAGTGCTCAAAACTCTGTCTCTGACCTCTTGGGAATGTGTCCTTACTACCGGCGTATTCAGTATTTATCAGAAATAGCTTGCTTATGAGAGACTGAGTTTAATTCACAAGAATCTGTACAAACAGATGAGATCTTCAGATGGAAGGCACTGCAGAACTGCAAATTATTATATTTAATCACAGAGCTCTTGAGACTCTGCCCTTTGAAGCCTAGAGGCATTCATTAGCAACGTCCTCATGTAATGCTGAGCTCTTAGTAGAACATAATGAAGATATCCTCGGGATGAGTGAAAGAAGGAAACACTGCATTTCCTCCCATGGGAGAGAGTGTAAGAACTAGATGTGCAACCCTAACAGATACATTCCTTCAGGAGAGATGAGTTTGTGTATTTCTTCCAGTACCAAAATGAATTTACCAGAAATTTTAAGACAACCTTGCGTTCCTGCTGATTCGGCTCTTGGGATGTTTTCCTCCTTGTAAGAAAGTGCATCCTTTCTCCCTAATGCACTACGCCAAAAACCCATCTGCAAGCATCCCTAAACACCAGGGAAGTTTAGGTCAGCTTTAAATTCAGGCTCCTGTGCTAGCATCCATCCCATGGTGGGAAGGTGATGCTGGAAACCTCTCCTCATGAGGATGTGCTTCTCAGCTTTGAACCTGGGGTCACCTATGACCGTACATGCTTGCAAACCCCTCTGGTGACAAAAAGGGGCTCATTGCTACAGCAGAATCTTATAGTTGTGGTGCACCCGGGGACGAAGAAGGGACAAGCAGGCACAGGCTGTGCTCTAACCTACTCAGGCCAGAAGCCAAGCAGGTGGGCAGGGAGCTGGAAGGGATCAGCAGCACAGGAATGAGAACTACTCCCACTTTTCTGTGTGTACAGTTGGAAAACATGGATTTGAAACCAATTTGCTGCAATGAGTAAAGTGATTAAAGAAAGGGCATACTTATAGCACCGCTAGAAGTGCAGGCACAGCACAGGCAAACACAGCAAGTGCTGGTAGCAGAGTAGCTGTAACAGCGTGGACTTCAGCTGCTGACATAAACGTGCAAGTTATTTTGTTTTTCCTTAATATTTGTCACTCACCCACTCATCCAAACAAAAGAAAAAGGCCAGAAAAGACTGTCAATTGCAGCATGTTTGCAAATTCTCTTCTTATCACCCATCTTTACTTCTGTAAACAATTTCTGTGCGTTATTAACATCTAAAATACTGTACACATGGAAAAATCATAACTAAAATGTACTAGTCAGGGAACTGGATCCATAAATATCAATAACTCCTTTGAAGTTTTAGGATCAGCTGGATAAAAAAAATATTGGAGTGGATACGAGCTTTCTTCTGGAAGGAAATCAGCTAGCAGTAGGCCAACGAGGGAGGCTTTGTGAAATTTTTGACCTTGAGGGGGTTCTGGAAAGCAGTGTATTTACTTAGGATTATTTGAGGGGCTTGGCAAATTGAACGGTCAGGGTATCAGGTCTTAGTCATCTTTGCATGGGAATGGTGTACGCTCTCTGTGTAGCCGTCTTGAAATGAAAAGCCTGCCTGCCTGTCTGCAGAGCAATGGGGCTGCGAGCTGATTCAAGATGGAGGCACTGCTCATTCTGGTCCAGATTTGTATTTTACTTCTCTCTCCATTCTTTCATTTTTTGTTAAACTGCAATAAATCATCCGGTCTGGAAGTACATGTTTTTTCCCTTTGCATTTGGAAACTCTTAGTTTAGAGAGCCCTACTTTCAGCACTGAGCTACATAAGCTGATGTGTGTGTGAGTGTTAAAGAATATTAAAAGTTCGGGAGATTATTAATAGTGTTCGAGGATGCCTGTAGGCACATTGTCTAAATAGAAAGATGAACTGGCAGAGATCTTTACTCGATCTACTACCAGTGATGGCTGGTACCCATGGAGCAGCAGGCAGCATGCTGACGGTAGGTCTGCCAGCCCCCCAACGCTGCTCTCCACAGTTCTTCCTCCACCGCAATGCTTCTGACACCCTGCTTTAAATCTCAGGGATATATTGGTTTGCCAACCGCAGGAAAATTATTTCAATGGCATTACAGTGCACACGCAACTGTATGTCCGACTTAAACTCTAGCTTGCCTGGCATTTTCTTTCACACCTCTCTGTGAGTTTTTTTTTTTTTTCTGAGTTAACAGCACAAAAGACATCCCTTTATTATTTTTTATTCCTTAAATTGGAATGCCTTGGCTATGTAATTAGTAATATGGAGAGAGCATGTATTTATTAATCTGACACATCCTGCTTTATACATCCCCTGCACCTGCTGGAATACACCTTTCCAGAATGCAAAGAAGGTAAGGGGCCTCTGCCTCTCTTCACTGGCTGTTTTTCCTTCTTCCCCTTTTTTTTTAAAGTTGGTAGAAGTAAAGTAATGGCTCCTGTGATGCCTCTGACACAGGATGATTTATCACGGTTGTGTAAGGATTAGCTGAATGGGTGGGTTTGGGTGTTATAAATGGGATGCGAAAGTCTGGATTCCGGCTGTAAGCTTGGCAGGGTTAACGAGCTCGGCCCTTTGTTCTTGTTAGACAAATAAAATGAGTTTGCTGAGTGGGTGGTAGAAGGGTGTATTTTGGATGAAATCTCAAACATGATGTTCTGTGTGGATGTTTAAATACTCTCTGGCATGTTGTGTGAGAGGAGGGATGGGCAAGGGGAGGAGCGGAGCTCTGCAGCTGCAGGAAGCAGTCTAGCCCGGCTGCTGGAAACAGCTTTGGAGACAGCCCACCAGGCAAATATTTGACTGCTGAGAAACCCAGGGCAGCGTGTTATGTCCTTGCACAGTGAAAACAGAGTCGATTCCTTCTGTAGGCTCCATCCTGCCTTTCTGTAAGTTAGCAGTGAGGTTAGGGAGAGGATGCCTGAAATTTTCTGTGCTCTACAGCCCACCCACAGCAAGGGCAGCTGGGGCTTTGATTAAACATCCTGCTGTTGGAGAGGTGGTAGCTGAGCCCCCTCCCTGGCTCAGGAGGGGTTGATCAGCTTCCTGCTCATCCTGCTGGTGCACAGCAACAGGGACTGGGGATCCTGTGTACTGCTCCTTCCTGGACCAGACCCAAGGAAGGTGGCTGCATGTATTGCCCTCAGGGTCTCTAAACCATCCTGCATGGCTGAGACATGAAGAAAGTCTCTAGGAACCTCTGCCTGACCACCACAGCTCTACCCTCCTCATTGCTCTAGGTGATGGGAATGGAATTAGGTTAATGGGGACAATGGTGTGGGAACAAGGACTACAGCTTAATCTGGTCAGCTTGTAAGATAGCTTCTGTGTAGCAAAAATTATTTTAAAAATGGGAACAAGGAGAAACGTGATAAAAATAATATTAACAATATGCAAATCCTCCTTCAATGTAAGAGGAAGGGGTGGGGGAGGGGGAACACACCCACAGAAGGAAGAAAATACAACTCGGAGAACTGAAGAGGATAGACTATAAAAGCAATGCAATCAATAGCTAATAATCAAGAACAAAGAGAAACAGATTAATGATAAACTTTTTAGCAGGATGTAATTGAAGGCTGATCCTTCAAGTGAAAGGAAGGCTGAGCAGAATTCAACTTTCTAAACTCCGTAAGTGGGAACTGGAGCCAGAGCTAAACCAGTAATTTCTGATTTTTTTTCCTAAGGGTTCATAAATCTAAAAAAAAAAAAAAAGAAAAGCCCTCTGAAATCTTACTAAATGTTTTGTAAAGGCTACGATGCTTTTACAGCCGTTGTAAAGCTTCCTCTGGCTCCCCATTCCCAGGTGGTGCTTTATGTAAAGGAACGGGCAATCTCTGCAATCCTGTCAAGGTCACGGAAACCTCCACAGCCTGCTCGTGAGGAGCCGTACTGAACAGGCATCACAGCAGAGTTTAGGCAGGTTGTTGCTCTGTGCTTGGAGGATACAAATTTTGTTTCCGCACTCTACTCTCTCCTCTGAAGAAAGGGGCTCAAGCTGGCTTGCCTTACTCAGAGTCAGTGGTTGAGTCAAACTCAACAGAATGATCCGTGTGAGTCACTGCATCTCCAAGTGAGTTACAGTCACAAGTGGTTTATCCCAATTACAAATGAAAAAGCAAGAACTGATTCCATTGCTCTTCATCCTTAACAGCCTGCTGCATTTTATTACAGAGCGTGTATGGGAAGAAGAGATACGCAGGTAAAAGAGCAGCTTAATGATCACAGCAACTAAGGGAGGGTCTGATCGTTCAAACTCGTTACCAGATGCAGTGCTTCTCTGCTTTGTACTGTCGAGGTTTCCTCTCGCAATGGCAACAAGCACATGAAGAGTCAGGCATTTCCCATGGCTTTTCTGAAAAGTGCATCTGTATCTATTGAATCTTTGGAGTGTTAAAAAATCGATGCTAAGCCAACTTCCACACCCTTTCCCAGCAACATCAAATTAAAAGAAGGCATGGTGCCATAATTTCCCATAGCTGTGTATACTGTGTTACAAATAGAAAGCCTACTTGTTATTCATAACCAACAAAATTATAAAATATCTGAATCTCTCACACTTTTTTTTAACATGTAGGTTACCTTTTTTTGGCTAGTCCTTTTAAAAGCCAGGCTTTTAAAGCAAGGCTGTAAGATGAATGATGATCGCTCCTCACTGTACTAGCAATTACTTCACCAATTCCTCTCCAAATGTGTAATATACTAATATGTGAAGATTATATTCAACAGCGAGACAGACTGAATGCTGCAAGGGAAGTAATTACTTTTGAACATAATTTTGCAGACACTATGAAGTCTCTGTTAAATGAATTTATGAATGTTATCAGAGCTGACGTAAGCACATCTGTTACCAATTTTGTCTAAGTACATGCAAACAGCTTAGTGACACCACTTATACTGACAAATATGTAAAATCTCTGCAATTTTACAAGTTTGGTCTTGAAGAGGTATCAGTATAGTAATAAACTTTTTGAATAAAAAGCAAAACTTAGAACTACCTATTTTCTTATTGTCCCAATAATTATTGCTCTGTGTGGAAGACAGCAGAATAAAGGGAGTCATGCCTTAATAGAAAATGTCTGGGTAGAAGAGACATAATTATAATTCTCTTGACTGGAAATCTAATTTTAATAAGAGACTTGGGTTTGGCTAAATTTCTTAGAAAAGATGGTATGCTAAGTTAATTGTTTCCCCAAAATTAAAAACCAACTGAGAGAGCGTTATTCTGTGGGAATAGAAGCACTTACACAAGAGAGTCATGGAAACATGTAATAAGTTAAGGTAAGCAATCTTTTGTTTGTCTATAGTTAGTCATAGTCATATAAAAATGCTGGTATTTACAGTGCAATTATTATGCTATAGAAATAATGAAAAATATATGGTAACAATAAAATGAATTTTTCAGCCATAGCAGCATGGGTTGTCATCACCCCAAGCTTTAAAAAACTAGGTAGGCTCTGGCATGGCTAGGGCTCTGCCTAAAACAGAGATCCTTTGAAGGGTTTGAAATTCATGAATGAATTGCTCAGGTGAGGCTCTGAGGGAGCTCCCAGTGTGAGCTGATCACTCCAGGGAGGGGATTAAATAATGAGGTGTCTGTGAAACCTGAGTGTTGGGCTCTTCCAGTAGCCCTGTCCAGCCTGATATTCCTGGTTCACTTTTGCCTGCAATACCCTGCTTAAAAGGGAAGGAAGTTTGTGGGGAGCCTGCCCTTCCTTTGCCTTTGTGAAGGAAGGAGATAGCTATAGTCCTTATGTTCTCCTGAGCACTTCTGTCTTGGTCTCCTGAGACCAAATCGTGGCTCACATTGGTGGAGAAGGCTGCAAACCAAAGGAGAGGTTGCAACTGGTAAGCTTTTTCTATGCTACTCTGCAAAGATGAATATTTATTGCAACTAATAGCTACAGCACTTTGACCAAACTGTAGCAACTCATACTTTCATTTCTGGAGGTGTGTGGATCAGCTGTTCTCTGTGTTGGCCAAATGTCCTTATGTGTCTCCACTGTTTTACAAGAAAGCGAAATATGTGTGTCCTGTAAAGATGTTACCTGAGCACTCTAGATTTCTGCTAAGACCATATTTGCAGCATTAAATTTTGTTTTAGATTACTCGCTAAGTAATCTGTACTTGCTATGTTTCCTCTGTTTAAAAAAAAACATTGAAAATAATAGGACTGAATTTTCCAAGGCTCCTGATATTCTTAAGGGCACTGCTTTTTAAAGAAACATAGAAGAAAGGAAATCTTCACCCAAGCAGCTGCTTAGGCGGTAGCTTTTTGTGCTGGAGTCCAAAAGACTTGAACTCAGATTTCATGAGTAATCTGTAGTTTGTTGCATGTTGAAGTATATCTTGCTTTCAGGCTTTGGCTTGATATGTGAGCTTTCTAATATAAATGAGCATGCAGGGATTGCTTTATAACTCACAGGTCTTAGACTGTCACTGGCTTTGGATTATGTCCAAGTGTGACATACTGTCGGGAACTGAATGCTTTTGATAGTGGATGGTATACCAGCACCATAATACTAACAGGCTTCTAAATGCCCACAGTAGTAAATTTGTTACCAAAACTAAGAGGATATTCCGTCAAAATATCTACAATAACAGCCTTAGCTCCTCACTGCACTACCTGCGGTGACACTACCTGGCTTCCTTTTGCTCTTGCCTTTACTCCGCTTCCTCCTTCACTCTGCTCTATAGCACTGGTGTGCTATTATATCTACGATGTCTTCACTCCAGTAATGGAGAGAGAAGCAGGCAGACCAGAGCTGCTGCATGTATCAGGTCAACAAGGGTCTGTAGGTCCTTGGGGAGGGCTGTGTTGGGGAGGTAGATCCCATAAGGTGGAATGGTCTAGGAGAAAAGCCCCATCCTGCTGCAGCCTTCTCCAAGGGATGACATTCTCCCAAGCTTCAGATCAGCTGGAAAGCAACCATTAGGGAGAGGAAAGGGAGAAATTATCTACCCATGTGCACCACCCATGGAAAGTTCACTGAGTCTATCTGAAAGAGTTAACAGCATTGAGGCAGCTAGTGGTATCGTGATACTGTGTTTTGGCATTGTTACTGGGAAAGAATCAGATGTTATTGCCTGTCATTACTTCTCGGTCCCTGGCAGACAACACTCAGCACATGACAGGAAAAAGACCAGTGATTCCAGCATGGAAAATCTCCAGGACCAATCTTTCCCACACAAGAAATAGAAATCCTAGCTTGAATGCCTGAGAATACAGCTCCAGAAAAATATCTCTAGATGTTACAAAAGTCAGGAGACTGACAGAAAACATTCTTCTGCGTGAGACATGCCGTTTTCCATGTGGTGATGAACAGCATCTCTTTCCTCACCAAACACAAGGACATTTTGAGGCATACCCATTGTTGCTGTTCATGGCAAATAAAGTGATGCTAAAGCAACAGACTTGTGCATACATTCAGCGCTGGAATTTTTTTTTTTTTGGTTATTGCAGCTGCTATGGTTACCAGTCACGCGGTTGGCCACCTTCTGTAGTGGAAGTACAGAGTGATTATACTGTACATTGTGTGAAGAAGTCAGATAGACCTTGGGGGTGTGTGGTGGGTGTGAGTTTCCTACCCACTGCAGAAGGAGCTGGAATGAAAGTCCTCTGAAATAAATACATTTCAATGCTAATACTGCCTAAGTGTTTGTAAAGCAACTGTCTTTGACTTTTCTATTACTTCTAAGGAGAAAAAAGTAGCAAAGCAGATATGCACAAATAACCAATTACCATTGCAATTAATGCAAATTAATGTTGACCTTCTTATGCATTTGATGGTACAGTGACCTCTCTGGAGCTGATACTATGGACATCTGCCCTGCCATTCAGGCTAAATAAGTAGTTCCCCTAACTGACAGTATCCTCCTACATTAACTAAGCTCCAGAGGGAAATAATAGACATTACAGGAGGTTATCTGTGGACCTATGTAATCTTATTTTCTCATATGTTCCTTCCCTCACCAAAACCCACTTTTTGGTTTGGTCAGCTGCATCTCTACAAAAGACCTAATTAAAAATTTTTTGTCATACAGAAAAGGTACTAAGCAATGTGTCCAAATGAACCGCTTATCTACTGATATGTGCAGTTGACCCCCAACAATGAGGTGTATAAAATGTATGCTGTAGCAGCCATCCATGAGTTAACACATAGTAACGGCTAGTAACTGTTTAGGAATAATTGGATATTCTTTCACTGTAGTGTAGAAGCCTGAATTTTTCTGAAGTCAGCACTCTAAGACCTTTGGGTACTAGGGTGCATGCTGCAGGACCAGGAGACCACAATGGTTGTGTCTTCATATGGAAATTGTCCCTTAGAGAAAGGATAGAGCAAATTTCCTCACAATTCTGTTGGATTTCCTAATATTGCTGTAAGTGCATCTGCACTCCTGGAGGCTCTGGAGTTACTGCAAAGAGCTCAGGATCTCATTCCCCAGACAGCCTTAGCTGTGATGTGACACTGCACCATCATCAGAGATAAGCTGGAATAGGTGTCTTTCTACCAGTCATGCAAAAACTGCCCTTCTTTCCTTCACTTTTTCTCAGCCTAATGGGTCCAAGGCCGCTGGAATATGTACAGTCCTCTTTATTGGTTCTTCTTGTCATAAATAAACAGCTGATTGCTTTGCTGACAAAGGTCCGCTGCTTCTCTGGGCAAGGGTACTGCTGCCATCCGTCTGACTGTACAGGCACAGAAGGCTGTTCAGGACTCTTCAGCATTGCCCACAAGCCCTGCAGAGGCAGGAGGTGCTGCCTTGCCAGGCACTTCTGCAGAAAGGCAGGAATAACTTCCACAGTGATTTCTGGATTGATGTGGTGTCTCCTGCCCCTGTACTTCCATGCCCCCTCCCAGTTAACCCATCTGTCTCCCCACCTACTTCTGTTGCAGTAGCCAGTCTTAATTTTAGTTATACACTCACAGGAACTTTGGGGTTGGGCATTGACTAGATCTACAAGAGACATATAATGAGTTTGAATTACCATTGAGTATGTTATCATCCCTTCTCTTAAAAATTAGATTGCCTCTGAAGGTGTTTTTTTACCTCTATAAAGATCAACAGCAGGTTGGCCTTCAGGAAGGAGCCAAGCACTTTTTGCTCAGACATCATAGTTTAAATAATTGTGTTAATGAAAGAGCTGTTCACTTTGCCTGCCCATGGATATTCTTCCTGATTTTAAGCTGGCAGTATGCAGTTGCTGATAGAAACTTGAATTTCTTCTTCTTGATGACATTGGAGCTGTTTACAAGATAGGCTATTTCCAGGTAGCTCAACATCCTGTCTTTTGTTGCCATGAACAAATGGTGCTGACACTTGTGCAGCTTTGAACTTTCACAGAAGCTGTCGCTGTGGATGAGACAGCCTTTGACTTCTTTCTTTCTTTGTCAGTGACACATGCTTGTGGTTTTGTCTACAGCTTATAGTATTTCCTTGGGTTTTGGTGGCCTCCACCCGAGTCTTACACCTGCCATGACCTAAGTTCAACTGCTGGTGATGGCTTCTGTGAGCCCATTGCTGCCAGCAAACCCTACAAGCCTTCCCATGTTCTTTCCAATTCACTCTTCCATTTCCCATTCCTTTACTGGTACATTAACTAGGTTAAAATGGCCATACTTATGAGACTGCATGACATATAAGATGGCCAGCAGTAATGGCTTGAAAGCTTAAGGTTTCCTGCTTTCTTACCCTACACAGGATATTCTCTATGCATGCACACCCACAAAGGCATGATTTTATTTGCACTTCTATAGCTGCCTGATAATCAAGTCTATGCATAGAAACTTAAGGTATCCTTCTTTTAGTAAGCATGTTACAGAGGCAATAGGGGTCCTATATTCTAAAGGGGATAAAGGCAAAAATGTAAAGTTATGTCAATAACAATTTGCCAGGCAATGAAATACCACATAAAATGTTGAGAGGGAAATGGTAATAAATCCAGAAATTTTTTTTTTTCATTTGTGAAATATTCTCACGTATTCATCTTGTCAGTTTTCCCTTGTCCATGAGGGTGAGAAAAATCCTTCTCTTTAAAAATTTCATTCTGCAAGTTTATTTTCAAAAAGGCTGCTGGCAGGTTGTCACAGAAGGGGAAGATTATGATTAACTGAAATGTCATCAGCCTGTTATTCTCCACAGAAGCGATATGAATGGGAATTAAGTAATGAACTTCTGCAAACGGATGATAGGAGAAGGAGAAGTAACAGGCTGATTTCTCAGTTAATGCAGGGCTTTGCTGAAGGAATGGAAACGGTGAGACTTTCCTTCTAACTTCTTGCACCTCATCAACTCCTATTACCAAAGAAAGACAAAACTCTCTCTTGTCAAAAAGAAATCTCCAAGATCATACAGAAAGTGAAAGGTGAATTCCTCTTTATTTAACCAGAAGTCTTGTATTTCTAAGCTTTCAGTTTTCTGTTAATATTGCTGTGGCATACATGCTGCTGACTCTTTTTCCAACATTGTGTGATTACATTATTGCAATGGTAACCAATGCATTTCCCTTCACAGCACTAGCAGAATGATGTTTAATTTTATCCCGTGGGAAGCTCATGCCTGATTCAATCAGGCATTCTTTAACTTTTTCGTTGTTGTTTTATCAAAGGAAAGGCACAGCAGTACATGTTAGTCTATTATGTTACACATTGTAACTCGAGATGAGTTCAAGCCATAGAATCTGGATATGAATTTCAAGTGCCCAGCACAACGAGAAAGGTCGTTTTCATTATGCTGATCTGGATATATGCTGGTGTTTGAAGTGTTGGGGAGTTTTAGAGGTGAAGTCTCCAGAACTGTCTGCTGTTCTTTATTGCAGAAGATACCAAACTTTGCAGATGCCACAACAGAAGCAGTAATCCAGCCACGTAACACACAATGGGGGGAAAAAGTCTCATCTCAAATGGCAATAAAATTGCCTTCTGGCCAGAGGTTAGCATGTCTTTGCAACTCGTTGTTGATGAGTTAATTGTTCCGTATGTGAGGGAGCAAACTGCACTTCAATACCCTTTGAAATCTCTGTCCTGTCATGTGAGGGCTGAGGAGCCCTTTGGTGTGCACAACCGTGGGCCTGGACCCCAACAGCTCAGCCAGGCAGAGCAGCGTCACCGTGCAGAAGGAGCATTTACTCTGGTTGCACGTTATGGGTGAAAACCACCTCAATGTGGCAACAAAGTGCTGGGCTGATGAAAAGGCTGCAAGGTCAATACCGTGAGTCAGATTCCTTCTCTCATTCCTGTCCTTTTAGGGGCATGTGTTCGAACACACAGGCAGGATAAATCATCTGCAAGACCACTGATAGCGTTCTCAGGGTACAGTGGAGAACTCAGCCAATTCTTGTGACTGTCCCCGTTTTCGTGCCCCTCCCAGGCAGGTGGTGAAGAAGAGGACTGGCTCATGCATGCTGTGCTCCTGGTGGCATCGTTGCTGAGTTTTGCACCAGCCCCATTTAGCACACAGCCCTTTGGGAACCAGAGTGGATGAGTTCCGTGCAGATCAGCCATGCTGGGCCAGGTCTGCAGTGGGGAATCAGCTTCTCTTTGCCTTCCCTTGCTCCTTTTCTTGGTGGTTCTGTGGAAAAAGCATTTCCCTTGCTGCCAGCTGAACCAGTTGCATTTCCATGTTGTTTTTGTAAGACCTCCTTACATTGTACGTGAAGCAACCAGTTGAGTGATCCGTCGCTGCTGTCTCCACTTCCCTGGAGACACAGAGAGCAGCCTGTGGGGACACGAGGAACCAGCTATAGCACAAAATGGGTAGCCCCAGCCTGCAGCACCGCTGGGTTACATCTGAGCTGCTCTGGGTAAGCTGGCAGTAGTGGACCTTTGTGAGGGGTTCCACATCTCCAGCACATTGATGAAACGACAGGGCTGGTTAAATCGCACATTTCAAAATCCTCAGCACAATGTCCAAGGACACATTGCAGTTTTGTAATAAGAATGTAATATTTCTTTCCAGTTGAAAGCACACATTTTTCAAAGATCACAAGTGGCCTTGTAGGTCAGAGGTAGGTCAGTGGTAACATCTGTTGACACATTTAAGAGAATTTTGTCCTAATTACTTAATATAAAATGCTACTAATATTATTTTATATAATAAAATTATAATAATGCTTTCAAAACTTACTGGATTTAAGTGCCAAGATTCCATAAAAGGTCATTTTTTCTCTGTTAGTTGCTTTCTTTTCTTCTAAGCTGTGGTAATTAGAATCTAAAGAAACTCAAAGCTGAATAGAGGAATTGAAATCTTACAATTTCTCACAATCACATATCTTAGTGCTTTGAATAAGCCAAATCAATTTTTGACAATGTTGTCTTTGCGATCTCTCCAAAATGCTTTCCCATCCTTCCCGCAACCCCAGTGTAACTCTCTTCAAATATTTTCTTTTTTTTTTTGTCTGATAAGTAATTTTACATTCATTGGCATTGCTTGCTTGTAATCAGAGAGCCATTCCAGCAGCCAGCAGATGTTTAGAGACAGCGTCTGCCATTCTTATTTAAACCGGGGAGGGTTTGATCCCAGGAGATGTCCTAGCAAAATCAATGGGACTTTCTGCTGTAAAAGAAATGCTCAGTGGTAAGATAGGTAGAACTGAGCTGCAGAGGTTTCAAGGGAATTTACCAGGTATGCAGAAAGAATTGGCACAAGCTGATTTCACAACAGTAATTCACTCAGTGGTATTGATGCAGGAGAGCATTTCAGATGTATCGTGGAATAAACTGAGCTACTGGCAACATTCATTCCTGCCTCCTTCTTGTATGCTGCAATGAGAGCAAGACTGTTTCTGGACAAAGAGCTCCAGTTTCCTATTCTGTTGCAGTTCCTGTAATACGACAAAGGACGGTATACCGTAAAGTAGCTTACAGCAAGGCCAGGTGCGGAGATTGTGGTAAAACAGGGCTGCATCTTTGTAAAAGAATGAGGAGCTGAGGCACTACTTTAGTATCTTTATGTGATGGTGGGATCTGTAACAGGGCTCCCAGCTAGCTGACAGCCATGTAACTTCATACCTGTGGCTAAAGTTCATCATATGCAGCACATTGCAAAGAGGTGCTTGTGTACTTTGGTTGTTGCTGAAATGCACGACGCAGTGGAAGATTTTAAAGATGCTCTGCATAAACATCTAATGAGGGATTTTCACTTGCACTAGTTGTGAAGATTCAAAAAGCAGAGGAAATGAAACTGTCTCCTCTAGAGAATCTGCTGTGATATATTTAAAGCCTCCACTAATACATTACACAGATGCCTGTTCCAACAGTTTATAACAATCCTCTGTGGCCGATGGCACCACTCTTCAGGAATGTGATGCCCACAAGAGGTTTTCTTCAAGATGAATGGGATTTCTGTTAATCCAACTTGATATTACAGAATATCTCACTTGCTGGTGGCATAGTACATGACAAAGATGCCAAATGAATAATCACTGGGTAAATTTTACTATCACCAGGTTGAAATAAACAGTTTCAAAACCCTGCTTATTCAGGTTTGCTACTTTGATATCTGCTTGTTGACATCTTTTATTGTGATAACTGGCCACCTGCTAGTCTTGCTTCTCCCTTCGAAGGTTTTTTTTTTGTCTGATTAGGTCTTACAATTTTTTCAAATCCCACTGCTCCCTTTCCTGCTTTCCCATATTGTTTTAAGCCATGGCATCAGATGCGCATTATGGACATGACTCCTTGTAAACACTGAACTTCCCCTTTTACAGCACTCTGGTAATGTCGTTTATTCCCACTTTTCAGGCTGTCAGAGCCACAGAGGCATCTTTGTGTGAGTGACAATCAGGCCCCGTGAATCCAAGTGTGAGATCCTCTCAGCTTCGGCTGTGTTTTAGGAGTATGATAACAGAAATAACATTAAACAAAATGAGCAAATATTGGCTCATCTAGTGTCACATCAGCAGTAGTTCGGGTTGCCACGCAGGAAAGCAGGATGTCGGGGAGACTGAGTTTCACAGTGGTGGGAAGCTAGGCTCATCAGGGAAGATGAGTGATTTAACACGGTCCTTCATGGTAAGCGCCTGCAGCTAGCTGATTGCTAAAGCAGCACTGAGAGGATCTGTAGAGGAGATTACACAATCAGCCAGGCCAGCTAGCAAAAAGTCTGCTGTGATGGCAACAGTTGCAGCAGTTTCCACTGGAAAAGAGGCTGATTCCTGCTAGTAGTGCTCTCAGACCTCTGAAGACCACCTAGAGTAAGCATTAATTGTTTTACCTTGTTTGTAAGCTTTTTTAGTTTGCTTTTTTTGTCAGTTGAAAGAGGATTATACAAATTGTTGCTCCTTCACATGTCTCTGTCAGCAATCCTTAAGATGAGCCTTCCCATTTCAGCTGCATACAGTGACTTGAACCCTGAGCACATGAGTTGTAGGACGAATATGAAGTTCTGTGGGACTCCTCATGATTAAAGCTAAGCACGTGTCTGTTCTCTGGGGAAAAAGATGGGAGAGGATATCCTATCATGATAGCCATATTTGATCAGCCAATAGAGGTAGCTACAGAGTAGCTGCTCTTCAGGTAGCATTCTTAAAATCAAATAACCAAAACCGAATTTTGCGGTAGCTGCACAGAATGCTATCCACAGACCATGAGGCCAATCCATAAAAGCACAGTTAATGGCAATATTTGATTTTTTTCAAATGTGATTTTTTCAAACCACTAGCCATAAAAGATAATAATAGTCTGAAAAAATAGCAGATAGAGAGTGTCTTGTTCTTGCCTGGTCCTGGGCTTTGATGTTGGAGTGACTGGCAAGCACAAAATCCTAAAGGGTTGCATATAGTTTATATGAAATACCCTGAGAGAGTCAAGACTGGTTTCTGTGTAGGTTCAACAGCAAGGTTACTTGTGTCATATAGCTTTACCATGTCACCTAGAAATCCTTCTACTGCCAATAAGAAATTACTGTAAATGGTAAAGGTGTGCCAAGAGCCACAAAGCACTGTACAAAACTGATCCCGCTCCTGCCAGGGCTCAGATGAGTAGTGACTCCCGCTGAACTGAGCTGTCACGTGCATTAAGCTGTGACAGTATGTGCATATTGACACAAAAAGGGCCTAGATCAATATAGCCACTTGCAAAATGAAGGGTATAGACTGATATGGAACTAATATTATACAACGTAAGAGAGGAAATTTAAGCCAAAGACATTAGTGCAAATACTGAACACAGAAGCGTTATGGGAAGTTTAATATCCACACAGAACACAGCACTACAGCGCTAAAGCTCTCATCTGGAAGATAACGTCGGGAATATTTCACTCTCTGTGCTTGCATTAATTGCATGTTTACATTTTTAAAAGGGCAGCAGGGACCTATCTAAAAGCAGACAGAAAAGAATCCTCCACTGGCAACTGCATCTAACCAAGCGCAGTTCTCTCATGTTAGAGCAGGAATCTGATTTCTATTAAACCAGCAGAAAGCTCAAAACCCCCTGTCAGTCAAATTTTACGTTGGTGATGGATTTCACTGAACAGCTTTCGTCCCCCCATTTCTTAGAAACAATAAAGATAGATGAAAAAAAAAAATGCTGGAAGATTTGCAGCAGGAAAAACCTGCAAAATTATTGCATGTGCATTTTCAGTTACGATGATCATGTACAATCATAAACTATTTGATCGCTTGCAAAAATGTGTAGTGTTATTTGTTCCTTACATAATTGTTATATTTGTTTCATCAAGGCTTAAAATTATTAATAAGTGAATTTTCAAGCAGTGACCCAGTAGAAAAAGAATGAATTTTTATGCTATTTGTCAATAAATTATAATGAAGAGGTCATAAAGACATGAAATAGAGGGGAAAGCAAATTAGAAAAGGGGACAAAAAGTATTTGTACACAAAACTAATTTCTTGTAATTTTGAAAGTCCAATCTCAGTAAAGGCCATTTAAGTATTTAGGCAAGAAATACAAGCTAGGAAAAATGCACTGCTGCGTTTACAACTATTGCCTTCAATTTGGAGGGCATTGCCAACAATGCCACTTACACGGAACTTTAATCTGCTTAAGTATAGATTTTCTAATGACTACTCCAGGGCAACTACCACAGAGAATGGCCACATATAGGATGTCTAGACAACTAACGCTTACCTCATTTTTACAATACACTTACATTTCTATTGAGTCTAGAGATCACAGGAGGCCAGAACATAAAAGTACTAATCCATTAATGTTCCCCGTTTGTTTCGTGTGAGGGTTATGAATTGTTGCAGTGTTGAAATACAGTGACTTCAGGGGTTATTAACAGATGTCT
>VYZW01051770.1:103718-136287 GCA_013401315.1 Balaeniceps rex
GCTCTGCGCCGTGCCCCGCCGCGCAGTGCCGCTCCGCGGCGGCGGCTCCCCGCGCTGCCCGTCCCCTGCGGAGGCGGCCGGGGCCGCGCTCCCCTGCGGGCCCGGGAGCGGCACGCTGCTCGCGTTCAAGGCTCAATAAATAACTTTTTCTCTTGTTCGGCGCTGTAAGTTGTACTTCAGTCTTTTTTTGCTTTCTCTCTTTTTTTATAGCCAGCGAGGGTGTAGTCGTCTTTTTTTTTTTTTTTTTTTTTGTTTTTGTGAAGGCTACAACCGAGGGNTGCTGAGACCACAATAATGATAACAATTGGGTAATTTGGAGGCAGTGCCGGTGGGGATGTTCTGAATACTCAGCTCATGAGAGAGGGGGTGGAGGAGCAGAATGTTTGCGGATGGTTGATTTGTTCACTGGGAGCTGGGAAAAGTGGAAAAACAGGGAATGCCTTAAACTGGATCTTACGGGGTGGGAGGAAGGAGGTGTTGGTGGGGAGGCAAGGAAAGGTAGATGAGAAGGGGATAACCTTCCTCAGCTGAGTTTGCTTGCTCTTCCCTCATTCTATATGGCATGAAGTCTTGATGTTAACGTTCTGGTGCTATATTTAAAAATAACTATTCTTTGCACTGGGTAACTGTGATGCAGCTTCAGTTTGTTTAATGAGGAATTCACCCATTCGTGTCTGGTAAAGCAGTGATAGAAAATGGGAATTGCTGAACTTAATGAAGATCTCCTTGTATAACCTTGGCCACAATATCTGTATGTTTTAGATGGAGGAGGCATGGTTTTTTACCCAAAGAAGAATACAGCGGCGTTTTTTGGGTAATCTTGCTTATGAAATAGCTTTAAAAATTTTGCCTGCAAAATAGCTTTTAAAAATTCTAGTGATACTGCTTTAATGAACCCTTTACTGCATGCTGAATGAAGTGCATCTGTGAGCACGGAGCCTTAGTTGATAATACAATGCAAATTTGTTTTTAGAGTAAAGGTGTCAGATTTCATTAGGTTCTGGATCTGTATGATGAACCAAGATTGGCGTTTTCTTTAGAAAGCACTCCTTTCATGATGGAATTTTGATTGAGGGGTTTTTTTGCTCATTAACTATGGGAATTAAGTATTAGTTTCCTTTAAATTAAAAGCATAAACCAGTTTTGTAAAAGGGAAAACAGTCTCTTCCCCCCACCCAGTCTTTGCCTGTTGTCACTGCAAGTGCTAACTGGATAATAAGCATCTGTGTTTTCTCTGGTGGAGAGTTTGGTCGTTACTTATTTGGAAGGGATTGCTGGGCTAGCTTCTGTTTCCCTTCAGCTGGAGTGGTGGGAGAGGCAGGTGAAAGTACTAAGGTGGACGTTTGTGGCAGTTGTAATTGCAGAGAGAGATCTCTAAGTTGTGTTTCACTGTCAAGGCTTTTATGCCTTAGGCCATCAGACACCATACCAGTTATTAATCCAGAAACAGTGTGGGAACTTCAGATTTTTTTTTTTCTTAGTTATAAAACCAGCTGTGTTCTATTTGGGTAAAGCTAAATGGAAAAGTTTCATGATTGAATGTTTTAGGTAAATACTGTGTTTCCTCTTTATTGATAGGTAACTAGGGACAGAAGACTCCCCCCCCCCATTTTAACAGTGTTTGTTTATGGCCAGTTGATTAAAGGATGTGCACTTAGTTGCTCAACAGTGTATTAAGAAGGTATTACTGATGCTAATAAAATGCTTAGTTTTAACATTGCTACTTGGGATAGGCACACTTAGCTTTCAGTTGTGGTTCGTAGAACTTCTTGGATCATGAAGTCAGAAGCAAAATGGGATGTCAACTCTGACTATTGTAGGACTGCAAAAAGTTGCTTGACTAAAAAGGCTTAGCAGGTGTAGAGGTAGGCCCTGACACAGAACTGTGAAAGGGTGGAGCTGCAATAAGGAATATAAACTTAATATGGGGACATGTAATTCATAATCTATTTTTTCTGTAATAAAATGTATGATTGTCATTTCACTGATGCATAATTGGTTCTAGGTTTGAAGAGCTTTTTCCCTCTCTCATGTTCATCTGAAATGTTATTTTTAGGTTTGGGATTAACTTTTGGATAGCTGTTGTTTTAAAAAACATGTCCAGATGTGGTCTCATCCCCCCTGCCCCAGGTTTTCAAGGAGTTTTTTTAATCACGCTTATAAGCATTCTGCTGCTGCCTCGAGAGCATTTTGTTCTTATGTAGCTCTTTTTGTCCTCTCAGTTTTGTAAATGTGTCTCAAATATATCCTTTCAGATGTCTATTTCAGAATTATTAATTCTGCTACTATGAACACATTTTTTATTACTAAGATAGGACAACAAAACTGAAAATGAAGAACATAAAATATTCCTACTAGTTATTATGAATTTCAGTAAGGTCATGTTCTTCCAGTTAAGGAGGATAATTTTAAAAATACATTGGAAAAATGAGAGGTAGGCTAGTAAGAGAAAGGGTTGAGGCCCAACTGAATTTCTTTTCTGTTCCTCTAACTGTTTTGTCCTATAGCATGTCTATTGTAGAGAAGAAAAAGGAACCGTTTTCTCCGTATCAGTAGCTTAATCCCTTCAGCAAGGGGGTTGCTGCAAGCTATTGAGTTCTTAGTGCTACTGGTTAGAAATCCTGGATACCCTACTGGGGTAAAGAAGCAGAGCTTCTGCCTTTGTCAAAATTTCAGTCACACCAGTTGGTTTCCCTAATGCTGACATTTTCAGAGGTTTAAATTTATTCTCATTGACCCTACGTGTTAGCTAGTTGGCAGACAGTTTTGATCTGTTGTTTCCTTGGCTTTCTTAGCTTCAGACAGATTCCTTTTATTCCTCAGCAGCTCCTTAATTTAAATATTTAAAAAGTCAATAAGGCATGCTTTAATTATCTATTACTATCTCTTTGTATCTTTGCTTTGTTTACTTCATTATCCATGTTTTAGATTTTTATTTTATTCATTTATTCTGAAACCCATTCCTTTAACTTCTTGTTAATAAGTTATGACAAATACAGCAATAGTAAGTGCAATTACTTATTTCTTTTATCAGTGTAAATATGTATATTCTAAAATCTGCTAGGTGAGGCTTTTATTGATTTGGCATGTAAAATTAATCATATGTTAAGCATCTTTCTGTGAGCGAGGGGAAAAAATGTTATATTGTTCTGTGTTTTATGTTTCCAGGGAGATAATGACTTCAGTAACTTGATTTCAAGTATATCCCTCTACATAGCAACTTTTAAATAGTCTTAAGCTTTATATTTCACTGAGTTCTGTTTAATGTTGGAATGAGGACTCTCAAGCTGGAGGTTTTTAAAGTGGGATTTTATGGGTCTATGAAAGTTGAGAGATCCTCTATTTAATGAAAGGCAATCAATGTTTTCTAGGAGTTGAACCTTACCAGCAACGGTTAACTGAAGGCACAGTTGTAAACCTACAGAGTATGGCCATTGGTGAGGCTGAGTGACAATAATTTTGTGGTTTTGACTAATTCTGATTTTTAATCCTTATGCAGCTGGCAATGCAAGACTAACACAGTCTGTAGCAGTTTCAGTGTTAGCTTTGATAGTTTCGCACTCTGAACTCTGGGAATCCCTGTAGGAGTTGCAGAGACACTAGAATTGCTTGGTTATTTAACTGTGTTTCTGAACATGAATCAGCAGATAAAATGGTTTTAGATGTCTGTCTTTGCATATGTAAAGCTAAATTATGTCATTGTCTCAGTCTCTTTAATTTTGAATTCTGTGGCACCAGTTTGCTGGGTGGGTTGTTTGATTTAGATTCTGCCACATGGCTTTTAAGTGAGACTAAGCATTTACAAGTCTTTGTTTTCTTTATGGAAGCATGTTTTAAAGAGCACTTCATTTGAATATGGTGACATAACACTTTTCATAGTCTTGATAGCTGGTGAATTGTATGATCACTAACTGAGTATTTGTCAGTGTTGTTTCAAAGGTCTGAGTCTGTAAATGGATCCTCCCTTGCAAACCTGTGTTTGATTAGTAGGATCAAAATCAATCGTGGTTTCATCTCTTTGTACTACTTAATCTTGGGTGCTGCCATGCAATAGTAGTAGCTCTTGTTCCCTGCACAGTGGATGGATGTCTGTTTTGAAGAGAGATCAAGTTCCTGACAAATGCGTGACTGTATAGAGCAACTCTTCTGAGCGTGGGTTATTTACAACCATAATACAGAAGGAAGGGTTGTTACTGGGAATAGTGGTTCATGCTTAGGCCTGAGAGGCACTTTGAATTTTTTGTTGATGTTTTAGTACTCTTGCCTTTCATCTCAGGCTCTGTAGAAAGGGAAGAAAGCTTTTTTCAGATGGATGTTATCAAAGATTAGTGAAGTGCTTTTTGAAGACCAAGGTTTATTTCGTAAGTTGTCAACATTCAAATAAACTACTGGCATATAGTTGTTTTAAAGTTGGATTGTTCTTTGTGATTCCTTATGGTTTACCTTCAGTGCTCAAAAACCTTTTGGTGGTGTTTATTTCAATTTTTGTGTCATTTGTTTACCTTCTGAGGTAACAATTTTTTTACCTCAAAATACTCATTTAGACCTTGGAGAGACTGGTTTTTACTACAGCTGTGAGAGAAACATGCTGATGTTGAACTTGTGCATTAACATGGACTTTTATCTTAGTGAAAGCATTCCAAGTTAACCCTGAAATATATCTTACTTTTCCTAATTTATGATGTTATAGTGGATTAAAAACCTCAACTAGCCAAAATCAGCAGAAACCAAGCTCTTATTCCAGGCTGCTAGAAAGCACAGGTCAGAAGTTGAGCATAACTTAGGGAGGAGTTGCCTGTTGAGTCTGCTTGGGAGACTTAGTTATGTTTAATATACTTGGCTGGTATTATTTTGTGAATTTTCATGCTTTCTTTTCTGGGTGGGGAAATTGCCAAGCATCTTCCTTTGCTCTGTAGCCTGCTTTGCTGCCTGTCTCTGTGCAGCGGATGGTGGGGTTTCAGGAGGTGCCAAGGGCTGCTTTTGTAGCATGGCTCCACTCTCTGAATTTCTCGAGTCACAATGCATTTTACAGCACCATCAGCTAAATCAATTGTCTTTTGACCTTTGAATTCAAATGGCAGGCTTATTGTATGCTGATGTGATGTGAAATAGATTAATACAGAACTTTTTTAATAGTGGCAGATAATGTCAGTCAAACAACTGCTGTGGTAGCAGAACTTTCTGTATGCCAGTTGTTCATGTCAGCAGCTCTGATAGATACCCTGGGTTTTCTTGGTGGTGGTAATACAGACGGCTCTCTCTAAAGAGCTAACAAACATTTTCAAACACGTACATTTATTGATTTGACCAAAAGTTGCATTGTTGCATTTTTGCATTGTTTTTGGGACTTTCTGAAATTATTGAAATTGTATTTCCGTATTGCCTGGGGTTTTTTTTGGTCTTATAATAAGCTACTGGTTTTACTTCACACTCACTCAAAGTCACACTGTCATATGACGTATTTGGTGCAGATCCATGATGATTGGTGTTTTACAAGAGAGATTATGATTTTCTGCTTTACAACTTTTTTTTCCTCCTTTCTTTCTGGTTCAGAGAGTGCTTCTTTCCTTCATCTGATTTCAATACTGCTATCTGTGTGTTTGGCTTTCTCATTTGGTCTTACACTAGCAAATAATTTGGCAGCGTAGAAGTGGATCTCTGGCTGAAGGTTGGGGCTGTGAATCTCCCAGATTGACACTGTTAGTATTTCAGTAATTTTACTTCAGACAGAATGTAGTCTGGTCTCCTAAACTGGATGTCCCCAACACAGATGTGGTTTGTCGGTTTGGACCATTATGACCATTAAGTGTTGGGCCACATTTGGTGAACTTCTGGGGAGGGATTTCTAGCTTAGTTTCTTTAGGAGAAACCCAGTTTCTGCACACCAAAACCACTATAAAAATTAAAATAAATCATTATGAGGGTGGTTAAGCATTGAACAGACCACACCAGAGTTGCTGGTGAATCTCCATTCTTAGAGACTTTTAAAGCTTGGCAGGACAAAGCCGTGAGCATCTTGACGCGATGTGGAAGTCAGCCCTGCTTGGAGCAGGAGGTTGGACTCCTGGATTAAGCCGCTCTGTGCTCTGCAGGCTGCTAGCCGGTGATAGCTGGAGGGCCTTCTCAAAGGGCACTACTGTTTGAAATGCTGATGTAGGTACAGTTTAAACAACTTCTAAAAATCAAGACCATCCTTGTAGCAGTTTTTTTTTTTTTTAACACTAATGTGAAACAGCTTTACTTTGGTATCCAGCCCATTTCATGTCTTTTGCTTGGGTAGCAGCACTACCGCTGGTGTCAGTTTATCGCAGCTTCCTAATGCTGGCTCTCAGGTTGCAAACCTGCAACAAGAAACCCGATTTCCTTTATCTGTGGGCATGCAAGAAAGGAGGGGTATTTATTTATTTTCCCACAAGAGGCCAGCGTAAGAGGAAACATGCATCTTGAACGTTTGTATTTTGGCAGGACCAGAGCACAAATTCACTCTTGCCAAAGACACTGTGGCAAAAATCAGACTTTATTTTTTTTTTTCACATTTCTGAAGTACAATGTGACTTTGTCTACATGTTTAAAAAAAATAAAAAGACAATAGGTGATGAAACTCAAACTGCAGGATTAAACATGTTGCTGTTACACGAAAGTCATTACAGTTCTTATCTCTGAACTATTTAAAGATCTCTTCTTTTTGTTTTTGTGGACAAGGCTTCTCTCTTCATTCTGAATTACCAATCTGATTTTTTTTTTAAATGTTTTAAAAACTAAAATGTTTGATACCATTTTGGGAACATTGTTGCATGTGTCAAATAGAAGACAATACTAGACCCCACCAAATAAATCGTAGAGGGCCTTCCCTGCTTCTGTTGGATGCAGTTGAGATTTCTACCATTGTATTTTTTTTTTCCGAATTGGAAGGGCTGAAATTGGATTTTATGCTTTCAGTCCATGCAGAAGGACTGCATAATTGTGCAGAACAAAGTTATGGTTTAACGTTCTCATGCCTTGAAAATAAACATATCTTTATGAATGACATGATACTGGCACTGATCTTTTACTTTGCAAATGTATTTAACAGCTTGTTGCATGAATTGTAATAAAATAGTTCAATAGACTGCACGATACTGATTATACAGCAGCAAGAATAGAGAGTGAAACCTGATGCTTCCCCCCAGCTTTTGCTAAAGCAAACATTTAGAAGTGAGAAAATAAAGGAGATACTTATGTAAAAGCTATTTATGTAGTTTATCCTTTCCTTGGATGTTTTTTTCTTCACTCCTTCCCTTCTGTTGCAGTCTTTGAAGAAGGCAGTGTTGACAGAAAGTCAGTTTGTTTTAGCCTTCCCCCTGTTGACTTCTGCAGCATCTTGCAGGGTAGTCATCAACTCGTACTTGACGTAACTCTGGAAATTCCCATGGTGTCCCACATCTAGTATTGTCTATTGCATTGCCATACAGAGAGATCGTAGGAGAATCTTTGCTAGGATGCCTTTGTTAATATAAACAGAAAGAAAATGCTAATATAATCTTGAAGCTTGCCATTCCTTAGAAATTCAAAAGCCTTTTTGGGATTTTGAGTTCTGTGGGTTTTTAGGGCATGTCTGTGCAGTGAAATGAATGGCCATTGGTGCTTGAGTACTGCCTGACACAGACACTTCCACTTTGCAATTTGAACTGTGGGAGAAGCTCTGTGGAATAATTTGAGTGCCATAAGTTAATTCTTGCCTTATTATACAATTGCCTCCCTATCTAGACAAAGCCAGAAGGTCTGCAGAGCTACATAGTTTTTTTTTATCGTGTATTAAAATTGTCAGGACTTTTTTTTTTAATCCTGTACTATTGTACTTTTATTTTCAGCCAGAAATTTTTTAAGGTTAATTAATATGCTAGATAACATTTGAGAACAGAAGAGGTTATTCTGTCTCCAAACAACAGCATTAGAATTGGGTGTGAACATGCAACAGTGTGCTGTATATTTCAGATTTAATCACTTGTATATGTCGTGTTGATGCAGTGAAGACTTTCAAATTTGTTGGTAATTTAAAGCACATTTCCAGTAAAACAAAGGTATGATAATAAGCAGTAATTAAATGTTGCCAAGGGTGTTCATCACTGTTATTTTAACAGAAGTTAAGTCATTATCTGCTGATTGCTGGCACCATTAAATCTCAGTTTTTTAGTATGTAAGTCAGTGCTTACATACCTGAGCAGCTGAACTGAGGTTTTCCATTCTTGCATCGTTGAAGTATCTTTTTGTTCTGGGATCTTAAGTGTAATGACTTACCTCAAACTGCCAACAACTTTATGCCTGCCAAGGGCAAGAGTGCAAATGTTGTGAATGTGCTCTTTAACTAAGAGATATAATGCATCTCTTCTGAAAATTGGGGTGAGGGGAACAGCCAATTTAATTCATAACAACTTGGCAGTTTTGCAGAGCTTGCCACATGAAAAATAATCGTGTGCAAGGTGAATATCGCCTCTTGTAAAGTACAAAATGCCCAGAGATAGAAAATGTCTGAAGTGCTGGGGTGAGGGGGAGACTTTTGCTGTTCCTTATTTTTTGTAAATCTGCACTTTGCTTAAAACCAAAAAACCCAAAGCAATTTATAGTAGTTGCCAAATATTCCCAAGTATGATGCAGTCTAACGTTAGGTGATGGGTTTCTTCAGGTTCCTGAGGCAGGGGATTAGGTGCCTTGGGGCTAAACAAAACAAGGCCTCACAAACTGATATAAGGAGAGAAATTGAGGAGCAGTTGAAGGAATTTGTAGATAAAATCCTCATTTTGTCTTTCAGTTACGTGTAATAGGAAGATGTAATTAGAATTAACAAGGGTCAAACTTGAAGAAATAATTGATGAAATGGAGAGCTAGTGGACAGATTTAAAATAAAGTAGCACTTTGATCAGTTATTTGTTTGGAACAAATTGGAAGGTAGTGTTGTGAACATTAGGGAAGCTGGAGAGGGTAATAATAAGAATTGTTAGATCATTGACTCTTTAGACAGAAAACGTTGGGTTCAGATGAGGAGGAATTGTAAATGATTGTAGTGTTGTTTGCCTTACAGTTGTCAGTCTTTCTAATGTGGAGGACTAAAAGATTTTTGGCAGAACAACGAGCTTCCATTTGACATGGCATTAAAGCATCCAGAATAAGCACAACTGATACTTACTTTTTGGTAGATAGCAGTAGTGAAAAAGCAATTTTTTGAATTGTGTTTAAATATTGTAGCTGAAACTGTATGAACAAGTGAATCATATCTTCTGTTTCTCCCTCTCCCTTCCTCTCTTTCCTGAGTTATAATTTAGAAAAGAAGGGTCCAAAGATGTCTGTGATTTCTCTCACTTTTAAAGCTAGAAAGACTTGAAGATCTATTTGAAGGGAGGTGGGAGAAGAATCAGCACAACTCTATATAGATGAAGCCAAATGCTTAAAATTGTGACTAGTTTCTTAAATGTGAATCCTGCTTTTCTCCAGAATGACTAGCTTTTTTCCCAGGTGTTGTCAGAAGACATGGCTGGAATTAATTCTTACTTGAAACTTAGCTACAATTTAGAACTCTATTGGTCGTAACAGATAAGTACGTGAGGGTAGCATAGACAGTATACCTGATTGTGTGGTCTTTCGTATTCACTTTTTACGTGGGGAAAGAAAAGGGCTTGTAGAACGGTGCTGCTCTATTTCAGTAACATTTTACAGGTGGCAATAAAAACTCTTGGCTCTGCAACAGCATGTGGGTGTTATGTGCTTGCAGGTAAAGTCGTTTAATGTTAGTGTTTAATAGTACTTTTGAAAATGAAGTAATTGTATGCATAGTATGATGCAAAATACCCTTAAATAGTGGTTGGTTTCTGCATTACACTATTTTCTTGTTGCTGATAAAGGAGGTACAAAAACCTTTCCATGTTAGAGGTTCAAAGCAGTTTTGTCAGGTAGAAAAATCGTCTTTCTAAAGGTGGTGGGTTTCTTCTTTTTGACTCCTGTGTTAGTGCTGAGTGACTGTTGTGTTTGCACTGAGTTTCTGACTTTAAAATGTTAATAGCAGTAGCTATTTTGTTTGCTGTAACCCTTCTTTGTTATCACCTTAGTACTTAGCTGAGATGCCAAAAGCACTTGAAACGTATGCAAACTTCAGCTAGGTTAGTCACTTGAAAACTGGCATGCTGGGTCGCAAGGCAATATGTTATGTTATCCCTGTGCTCAAAATTTGGAATCGAAGATGTAGGATACTACTGAAGTGCCGCTGCTGTTCAGTTTATAACCGTGTTAATTAGTGCTGAATGTTGTTAAGATGAACATATGCAATATTAATAGAACTACTTGTGAAATTGAGCTGTTGTCATTATCTCGTTGAATAGTTGTACTAAAAAGTTGCTTGACTCTTCCCCAGAAGAAAGATAGTTGAGAAGGGCTTACAGTGTGCCCCTTGAGCTGTAGCAGTCCCTTGGGAACAGATCATCTGGTCTCGTTCACCTCTTCTCTCTGAGACACTAGACGGTCAGAGACCTGGCTGCAGGGCGAGGGACCGTTTTAACAGCAGTATACAGCTTTGAGAGGACTTTATTCTCGGGGCCTTTTCTTGTCTTTAACAAGAACCAGTTGTCCCAATCTCATGATTACATGTGAGGAGCAGGCTGTTGCTTCCTCCTTTTCCGCATCTGAAAGGCTGCTGGGAAGGAAGAGGTGTGTGTGGGGAAGGTTCTGTAAATTGCTTCTGCTGGTGGCAGAAACAGTTACTTTTGGGATGGAGTCTGATTTCCTTACACACCCCAGCTTAATTTTAGACAATACTACCTGACTTGATTTAAAAAAAAAAAAAAAAAAAAAGGAAGTGAATCAAGCATAATTACAGCATTGACAATAGGTAAGTATTTTATACTTGTGTCTGTACTTTTATGGACTGGAAAGGGCCAGAGCACTAATCTGACATCTTAGACAAAATATGGAATCATCTACATAGCTAATGTGGTGCAGCATAGCTGCATGATAATTGTGCTGCTCTGCACTGAGTGCACTCGACTTCACTCATTTATGGATACTAATGAGATTGTATTTTGATGTGACATTACTGTAATATCAGTGCCTCGCATTCATTCATTAGTTTACCTCATTGACTTTGTGAAATAAGGAAATGCAGATGCCCTTGAGCAAGTCGTTTTACACGCACATGGGAAATCTGTAATAGTGTTCAGAGCAGAAGCTGCCTTGGGCTTCAGATTTCATCTTACTGTGGACAAATATATTCATAACTAGCTGTAAAGCTGCACTGGAGACTCTTGAGCCAGCTCTGAATCATAGAATCATTTGGTTGGAAAAGACCTTTAAGATCATCAAGTCCAACCGTACCTGTCCACTACTAAACCATGTCCCTAAGCACCTTGTCTACCCATCTTTTAAATACCTCCAGGGATGGGGACACAACCACTTGCCTGGGCAGCCTGTTCCAATACTTGACAACCCTTTCCATGAAGAAGTTTTTCCTAATATCTAATCTAAACCTCCCATGCCGCAACTTGAGGCCGTTTCCTCTTGTCCTATCGCTTTGTACTTGGGAGAAGAGACCAACACCCACCTCGCTACAACCTCCTTTCAGGTAGTTGTAGAGGGCGGTAAGGTCTCCCCTCAGCCTCCCCTTCTCCAGGCTGAACAGCCCCAGGTCCCTCAGCCACTCCTCATAAGACTTGTGCTTCAGACCCTTCACCAGCTTTGTTGCCCTTCTCTGGACACGCTCCAGCACCTCAATGTCCTTCTTGTACTGAGGGGCCCAAAACTGAACACAGTACTCGAGGTGCGGCCTCACCAGTGCCGAGTACAGGGGAAGGATGACTTCCCTGGTTCCTGCTGGTCCCACTATTCCTGATACAAGCCAGGATGCCGTTGGCCTTCTTGGCCACCTGGGCACACTGCTGGCTCATATTCAGTCGGCTGTCAACCAGCACCCCCAGGTCCCTCTCTGCCAAGCAGCTTTCCAGCCACTCATCCCCAAGCCTGTAGCATTGCATGGGGTTGTTGTGGCCCAAGTGCAGGACCCAGCACTTGGCCTTGTTGAACCTCAAACAATTGGTCACAGCCCATTGGTCCAGCCTGTCCAGGTCCCTCTGCAGAGCCTTCCTACCCTCAAGCAGATCAACACTTCCTCCCAGCTTAGTGTCATCTGCAAACTTGCTGAGGGTACACTTGATCCCCTTGTCCAGGTCATTGATAAAGATGTTAAACAGAACTGGCCCCAACACTGAGCCCTGGGGAACACCAGTCGTGACTGGCCTCCAACTGGATTTAACTCCATTCAACACCACCCTTTGGGCCCGGCCACCCAGCCAGTTTTAACCCAGCAAAGAGTATGCCTGTCCAGGCCATGGGCAGCCAGTTTCTCCAGGAGAATGCTGTGGGAGACAGTGTCAAAGGCTTTACTAAAGTCCAGGTAGACAACATCCACAGCCTTTCCCTCATCCAATAAGTGGGTCACCTTGTCATAGAAGGAGATCAGGTTAGTCAAGCAGGATCTGCCCTTCATAAACCCATGCTGACTAGGCCTGATCTTCTGGTTGTCCTGGATGTGCTGCGTGATGGCACTCAAGATGATCTGCTCCATGACCTTCCCCGGCACCGAGGTCAGACTGATGGGCCTGTAGTTCCCTGGATCCTCCCTCCGGCCCTTCTTGTAAAATGGGCGTCACATTTGCCAGCCTCCAGTCAAGCGCAACTTCCCCAGTCAGCCAGGACTGCTGCTAGATGATGGAGAGTGGCTTGGTGAGCACCTCCGCCAGCTCCCTCAGTACCCTTCGGTGGACCCCCTCTGGCCCCATAGACTTGTGTGTGTCTAATTGGCCGAGCAGGTCACTAATCATTTCCTCCTGGATGATGGGAGCTTTGTTCTGCTCCCTGTCCCTGCCTTCCAGCTCAGGGGGCTGGGTACCCTGGGAACAATTGGTCTTACTGTTAAAGACTGAGGCAAAGAAGGCATTAAGTACCTCAGCCTTATCCTCATCCTTTGACACTATGGTTCCCCCTGCATCCAGTAAAGGATGGAGATTCTCCTTGGCTCTCTGTTTGTTGTTAATATATTTATAGAAACATTTTTTATTGTCTTTCACCGAATTGGCCAATTTAAGTTCTAGTTGGGCTTTAGCCCTTCTAATTTTCTCTCTACACAACCTTGCTTCATCCTTGTAGTCCTCCTGAGTTGCCTGCCCCTTCTTCCAAAGCTCATAGACTTTCCTCTTTCTTCTGAGATCTAGCCAAAGCTCTCTGTTCAGCTAGGCCGGTTTTTATCCCTGCCGGCTCATCTTTCGGCCCATGGGGATGGCCTGCTCTTGTGCCTCCAGGATTTCCTTCTTGAAGAGCGCCCAGCCTTCTTGGGCTCCTTTGCCCTTTAAGACTGCCTCCCAAGGGATTTCGTCAGGCAGCCTCCTAAACAGTCTAAAGTCTGCCCTCCGGAAGTCCAGGGTGGCAGTTCTGCTGACCTCCTTCCTTACTTCTGCAAGAATTGAGAATTCTATCATTTCATGATAGTTATGCTCCAGGCGTCCTCCAACCAGCACATCACCCACTAGGCCTTCTCTGTTCACAAACAACAGGTCTAGCGGGGCACCTTCCCTAGTTGGTTCACTCACCAGTTGTGTCAGGAAGTTATCTTCTACGCACTCCAGGAACCTCTTGGACTGTTTCCTTTCTGGTATATTGTACTTCCAGCAAACATCTGGTAAGTTGAAGTCCCCCACAAGAACAAGGGCTAGCGATCGTGAGACTTCTCCCAGTTGCTTGTAGAATATTTCATCCGCCTCTTCATCCTGGTTGGGTGGTCTGTAACAGACTCCCACCATGATATCTGCCTTGTTGGCCTTTCCCCTGATTTTTACCCATAAACGCTCAACCCTATTATCACCATCATTGAGCTCAAGGCAATCAAAACACTCTCTAACATACAGGGCTACCCCACTGCCTCTCCTTCCTTGCTTATCCCGCCTGAAGAGTTTATAGCCAACTATGGCAACACTCCAGTTATGTGAGTTGTCCCACCACATTTCTGTGATGGCAACTATATCATAGTTTTCCTGCTGGGTTCTAATTCCTCCTATTTATTGCCCATGCTGTGTGCATTGGTACAGATGCACTTCAGTTGGACTGTTGATCCCGCCACTCTTCTGAGGGGAGAAGTCTTAATTCCTAAGTGACTATTCGCAGTTGTTACTAACCCATCAATAACCTTTGCATCTTTGCTGCCACTTGGATTACTATCCACCACTTCCTCTGAGGTGACAGGCCAAAGGACCTCTCTAGCACACTGTCTCTAACACATTGGCATGCCACCCCCAGGCTTATTTCTAGCAAGCCTGGTTTCATCCCCCTCCCCCTTCAAATCTAGTTTAAAGCTCTTTCAGTGAGCCCTGCTAACTTCTTGGTAAGCGTCCTTTTGCCCCTTGGAGACAGGTGTGCCCCATCTTTTGCCAGCAGGTCTGGTGTTGTGTAGGCCAACTCATGGTCAAAAACCTCAAAATTCTGCTCGTCACACCAGACTTGGAGCCAGGTGTTTATTTGCTGACTCTTCCTGTTCCTTCCCTCATCACTTCCTGTAATGGGAATGATAGAGGAGAACACTGCTTGCGCACCTGATCCCTTCATCATTTGTCCCAAGGCCCTGAAGTCCTCCTTAATTGCCCTTGGACTTGTTTTTGAGATTTCATCACTGCCTACTTGGAAAACCAATAATGGGTAATAATCCGTGGGCCTTACCAGAGTTGGAAGTTTTCTTTCCACATCTTTAACCCGGGCCCCAGGTAGGCAGCATACTTCCCTGTGAAATGGGTCCAGTCTGCATATTGGGCCTTCTGTTCCTTTCAGAAGGGAGTCCCCTATGACAATGACCCGTCTTTTCTTCTTTACGGAAGCCGTTTTGATGCAGGAATCTAGTGGCTACGTCCGCACTTGTCTGCAGCTCATTTTCTGCTCCAAAGAGTGGCTCTGCACCGCTCAAACCCCTCCTGTTTACTGGGAACAGTCCCTAGCCCTGTGGGATCTCCTGTACATCAATATCTGTTGGTAACCTTGAACAAAACCATGCTGCAGGATGTGGTAACAGTTTACTGGCATGGACAGTTATGGAGTAGTGCTCAAGCCTGTGCCCTGGCCTTATTTTATTTATTGTTATAGCTTTAACTCACAGTGCCTACATGGCACAATGCAACACTCTGCTGAGTTTGTAGTTTGCATCCGGATGGCATTTAATAGCAGTAGCATAGCATTGCGTATGAGCCAACTAGCCTTCCTCTTCGGTGGGGTTTACCAAGCTTAGGGACAGCATTGTGCTAATGTGGCTGTTGCGTTTCTGGCTCTGGTGTTAGTCTGGTGGTTTTAGCTCAAAGGTCAGAAGATCAATGGTGCCAGCATAATAGCTGGCATGCTACAAATTAAAGTAATACTGGAACAGATTGCTTTGGATTTTAATTGCCTGCTAGACGTCCCTATCTTAGTGAAGTCTTATGCATCTTGACCTGTAGCAACAGAGAATGAGACGGTCTATAAAATTGTGAAAAGAATAAAATAGAGTGCACACAAAACAAGTAAATGAAATGTGTAGAAATTGTCAAATCTAAGGCCATTAAAATATACTTTAAAGTATTCCTTTAGATCTGGATTAATATCTGGTGTGGGCTCTCAAGTCGTGTTCAGGAAGAATTGTGTTCAAAAGTTACGTGTGAAGTACTGCCTGGCTGTGCTTCAGAGAATGTCTCTGTTGGCACCGTGCCCTGTGAGAGTCGGCCAATGTGCCTCATGCCATCACTCTTGCAGTTTTTCCGTTTTTGTGTAGTTCTAGCAAATGGGTGGATAGTGTTCTTTAGCTCAGAGATAGCTCAAGTATCTATGCTGCGTGGCAGTCACTGCTGAGATTGCACAGTCGCTGTATCCTAGATTTCTGATAACAGGTTTGAGGCAAGGCTGCCCTCAAAGATTTTGGTTTCCTGTGGAAATGAGCTTGTGTGGTTATGCTCTGTGTGTGCCTGCCTGTTTGCTTTTCTCCTCTCTAACACTTGCTTCTTCGCAACCTCCTAAACGTCTTGAGTTCAGTGGCTGTTATTCTAGCCCCTTACGCAAACCTAGAGTCCAACAGGCTTTGTAAAAACAGACTGTTGGGTGGGTGAGACTGAGTCCCAGTGGTGGCAAGAGCTGCAGCATGCACAAGGATGATGTTTGTCACCAGAGAAGCTGATTAACGCAGTTGCATGGGAGAAACTTCAGCTGGAGTGTATGTATTCTTAGTTATCAAATGTGGTCAAGTATGAGAAAGAAATTTGAAGGTACCAGGCTTTGTTAGTTTATGTAACTCCTTGTTCTGTATAGATTTCTGTCAAGTCTTCCTTCCAAAAAAAGTGCAGAAGAAAAAATATAACAGGAGCATGTAGTGATATCTGTATTTAGGTTGCTTAACAGCAAAAACTACTAAGTGTCCTATGAACTTTCTTTTTCTTTGTTGTCCCCCTCCCCCGCTCCAGAATTGTTCACACTACCATTGTGTGAGCAGCTTTTGTGGTTTTTTTTTGGCAGACATCACTTTGTATCAGGAAAATGTCGCTTTTTTTCTTCCTTTGCCCCAAAGTATAATGGTGTTGTTGTTGAAAAATGGAATATTGGTTACTAGGAGCTTTCTCATACTAGCTTTTCTCAAGAAGAATCTTGTCCAAGTGATACTGAGATGCCTGAATGTCTTAAGGCCAGGCTCATCCCGCAAACTTCTGCGAACACCGGGGATCCATCAGAGGAGCGCAAACACAAATGGGATCCTGCACTCTCACTGTCCTACCAATTCACTGTCACCAGATGCTCCTGGCTTCCTCTCAGCTGCCTGGTGCTTACTGGCAAGCGTGCTGTCGGAAGGCTTCAGTGAAAGGAGGTGATGTGAGGATTGTGAAAGATTTTGTCCTTGCTTTTGCTTCTCTGACCTGTTAAAACTTTAGCGTTTTTCTTGTTCAAATTCTTCCTGTTCTGTCTGAGAAGCCAAGCAGGTTCATTTGGTACCAAGTCAAGGGATGCAGAAGCTAATTGTTCTGAGTCTCACTGGACAGGTGGTAGGGGACACCATCCAAAGAGGACACCTGGACTTTGAGAAAAGGTTGTATCTTCTGCACTCATAATGCTTTTGAATGTTGGGCAATAAGGCTGCAGGTAAAGCAGGATTTATAATGATTTATTTTTAAACTTGGGATTGATTACAAGGTAGGTTTGCAGTGTGAGATCTGTCCCTTTTTAGAGAAGCACAACAAAGTGTTTATAGCCATCTGAGAGGGGAAAGTCTTTGAATAAGCTGCATATTGACCTTGGTTGTCTGTGACAGTGGCACCATGTGAAGCAGTAACTGGGCCAAACTCCTCTTCCTGCCTCAACACTCCATTTCATCCTCTCGATCTCAGCAACTGCCATATGATGTGCAGTCTGGGCTCAGTAAGCTGTTGCCTCCCTTCCCTTTGCTCCTCAGAGTGGAGATCTTTGATCCCTCTTCCCTTCAAGAGTTGAGGAGGATACTGGTCTCTGCATCTGCACTATTTTCAGGGCCTAATATTAGACCATAATGATTCATGAATCCTCTAGGATAATAACTTTTTTTGGCTGCCATGATAATACAGTTTTGCAGTTTAGGTGACAGTAGTCTGTCAAAAAGTCTGAACTGTTTTCAACCATTCAGCATCAATCGGCATTGGAGTGTTGGGCTGTAGAGCTGCTGCAACACATAATGCTTTTAACTTTCCTCTTGGTAAAAAGAGGAGAGAAAATAGCACAGAAAGCTATGTTAGTTAGTGTAGTGGTCATATGTAAAGTATCGGATCTCATAAATTATTCTATTTGCTTTAATTAAAGCAAAAATAAAATACACACCAGGTAGCAGCATGACTTATTTGCATTAAGCATTATTTATTTAGACCACTATAATTTTATACTGGATTAGATATTATGCACTTTCCTGCCACTGATACCAATTTGGTATCATGTTCTGGCACACTTGATTAAATTTGATCATGTGCCTAGGTCTCAGTTGGATCAAACTTATCGTGGTTGGTGATGTGGTAGTGCAGAGTCTTGCTGTAAGGGTTGTGAAATCAGCATTTCATCTTCTGTAAATTTCTGACAACTTTATCTCTACAAATGTTTGAGTTTACTTTTCAATTTTATTTGTAACTAGTAAATAACTTAAAATACTATTTGTTTTTATTCTGTGTTTGATTAAAGATGGGATGATCTTTGCATGCATTGTTCAACCACTATTATCTAAAGTTAGAGAAGGATGCTTTTACATGTGTTAAACACTAATCTTCGGTACATTTATCTTCATTTTGTTGATCATCCATTCTTAATGTTATGCCAAAACCAAAGTCTATATCTAATTTTGTAAAAGGGAAAAAATAATTCAGTCCTAGTGAAGCAGATTCTTTCTTGAATTCTCTTTAAGCTTTTTGATGGATACAAAACCACAAATCCTTTTATCTGGAGAATGTTTTTTTTTTTGAAAAAAAAAGGGGGCCGTTAGAGGAAGAGATTTTAATGGGATCATAAATGTTCGATTTGGACATGGCTTGGAAATTGAATCTCCTTCTGAAGGCATTTACATATTCAAAGTTCTCAGTAATTGACTTGATTCTACTATGAGTTGCTATTTATGATTCAAGATATGAATTGGTCTTCTCTTTTAAAGTCTTTTGGCCTTTCATTGGAAAAGGGGGGAACATACTATTCTAGGGTTGTGACTAAGTGTATTTTTTTTTTTATACTAAAAAATTTATATAGGATGTGGGGACAGTTTCCAACAGAATAGGAGATGCTGAGGTTCATAAGTAGTGTCATGGGTGCTACAGAACATGTCTGAATCTACAGTGTCAAAAAGTGCAGGGTGAGAAGATTCAACTGTTGTTGTAATGGTGGGAAACTTGACAAAATTTTGTTAAGGACATGGTTTCATATTATTATTTTTTTAAATTTATTTTGATCTATGGCAGGTTTTAAAAAAAATCTAATTATTTTCATAGGCATTCCATTTAAATTTTCTTTTTTTTTTTCCCCAATAGTGTCATTTATCAGCAATGTTCAGAAGAGGGGAGAGATACTAGTTTCTTTTAGTGTTTTTTCATGTGCAATGAAACAGGAGTGTCTTTTGTTTGTCTTCTACGAGCTGAGGAGTCTTTCCTTGGCTTGATTATTGGATTTCAGTAAATTATATTTGTGGTATGATCTTGTCTAGAGGCATCAAACAAAATACACAAAATACAATGCAAGTATAGCTCGGATTCTGCAAATGTGAGTATACGGACTCTCACGTTTTTATGGAGGCTAACCTTCAATGACTCTGCAGATGCAGTTACCTCAACGACTCTCTGTTCTTAGTTGGCAGGGACCTCTGGAGATCCTCTAGACCAACCCTGCTGCTGAAAGCAGGGTCAGCTAGAGCTTGGGACATTGTCCAGTTGGGTTTGGGACATCTCTGAGTATGGAAACTCCACAGTCTCTCTGCATGACCTGTTTCAGTGTTCAGTCACCTTTAAAGTAAAATTTTTTTGATGTTTACAGGATGTTTCTGATGTCTAAGATGTTGTAGCTGTAAGTATTTCTGAACGCTGCTTCAGCACAGTGCCTGTCAGGAGTCAAGGATTCTTCAGGATACTATTCAGAAATTGTGTTTCATTGTTTGATTTCTATTCTCTTTCTGTTTGTGAGCTACATAGCAACTGCAAACTAGAGCCACTCATTGGATCTCTCCATTAGATAAAGAACAGAATGACAAATTAACTTTTTGATCTACTAGTCCGATACAGCTCTTATCTAATGTCTTATGCTTTTTGAAAAGCTTTTAAGGAACATCATTCATATCTATGGTGTTTTGCTGGCCTGTAGAAGCAGGTGACATAGTTCTTCTGCAGGTATGCGCAGCAATGTCCAGTTGTTCTGTGGGAGGTTGACGCACACATGCTTTAGATCTGAAACTTGCATTTAAAGAGTTAGTTTTGATGCATGCATCTGAGTCAGAGTCTGCTAGAGGTCTGTTTTTCTCTTTTCTGGAAATTCAGCATCTTTTTTTGTGTGTAAATGGGAGACAACTGCATAGAAGACAGTTTACTGCTTCATCACCGTACCTCCAGAAAAGCTTGGTACCATAGTCTGAACTGTACTTCTTCAGGGGAACTGATATTTTTTGTGCCTTGCTGTTCATTCTTTTACTTACCACACTTCTGACAGTAGCTAAAGCACAGCTTGGATTTACAGCAAAATTTACTACTTATTTTTAGGTGATGGGTTTTTTTTGTATCAAATACGATGCTGCACAGGTGGTTTTGGAAACCTCACTCATTCCACACAAAGTCAGTATTTTGTGTTGCACTGTAGTAATTCAATAACTTGAGTAATCCGAAAGCAGCATCAAAAATTGGGATGAAAGCTTTGATAGGTAGTCTCAGAGTTGTAGACTGATTTAGGCTGAAAGGGACTTCTGGAGGTCATCTGGTCCAACCTACCCCACTTGTCGTGGTTTAGCCCCACTCGGCAACTAAGCACCACGCAGCCGCTCGCTCACCCTCCCCCTCCCCGGTGGGATGGGGGAGAGAATCGGAAGGGCAAGAGTAAGAAAACCCACAGGTTGAGATAAGAACAGTTTAATAATTGAAATAAAATAATAATAATAGTAATAATAATAATGATAATAATAATAATAATAATTGTAATGAAAAGGAGAATGAGAGAGACAAACAAAACCCAGGGAAAAGAAAACAAGTGATGCAACCGCTCACCACCCGCCGACCGACACCCAGCCAGTCCCCGAGCAGCGATCGCTGCCCCCCGGCTAACTCCCCTCGGTTTATATACTGAGCATGACGTCATATGGTATGGAATAGCCCTTTGGTCGATTTGGATCAACTATCTTGGGCTGTGCCCCCTCCCAACTTGTGCACCTGGCAGAGCATGGGAAGCTGAAAAAGAAAGTCCTTGACTAGTCTAAGCATTACTTAGCAACAACTAAAACATCAGTGTGTTATCAGCATTCTTCTCATGCTAAATCCAAAACACAGCACTATGCTAGCTACTAGGAAGAAAAGTAACTCTAACTCAGCTGAAACCAGGACACCACTGAAAGCATGGTCAGCGTAAATCAGAGGTGTACAATGATAGTTTAGCTTAGTCTGTGCTATAATCTCCCATTAGGTAGATGCAGAAAGCAAGATGATCCCCCAAGTGTTCTCCAGAGTAACAAACCCAGGTGTCTCAGCCTGTCCTTGTTCCTCATGTACTTCAGTCCCCTAACCACTTGGTGGTCTCTTTGCTGAACTTGCTTCGGTCCATCTTTCTTAAACTGGGCAGCCTAAAACTGGATGCACTAGTTCAGCTGAGGTCTCACTAGTGCTGAGTAGAAGTGAATGTCGCCCACAAGCACTGCAAGGCAAGTACTGTTAACTTAATCTGTCCTACACCTTGAGATAGTGCACTTTCAGAAATGTCTATTTTTATTCCTCGATGCATGAGGAACCTTTGATTGAGTCATTTTTTTACCATATCGCTGTTTCCAGAAAGGATTATTTACATTGTCTAGCTTGAAGTAGACTTTCTAATTTGTAGCCAAACTTGTTTCACGCAGCTGCAGATTTGATCAATGTGTTTCTCTGCTCTTTGAAGTTTTTTTTCTGTCTAAATTGAACTGGGTAGTCGCACATCATTTTAGCTTCCTACTGATGTATTTTGTCTCGTGTGGCATGTTATGTTGGTTTATATTGTATTTCTCCAAGCCAGCCATCAAACAAACCATTGTGGTTGTCTGACTTTGAGTGGAAAAAGTAGTCTTCTGCCCACTTTATTCTTGGTGTCAGCTTTCAATTTATAAATTACTGTTTGTTTGATCTGCATGCAGGGATGCGCTTTGCGCCATATTTTAATGTGTCATCCTTAAAATCAGTAAAAGTCATGCCAGAATAAATGCTTATGGGAGAAATGTGAAAGCGGGCATTCTCAGAGACAGCGAGTAGGGCAACACAGTGGTGGTGGGGAACAGAGAAGGGATAGTGAATATATTTTTGTCCAGGGTGGATCCATCTTCCCCATGAAACAGTGAGAAAAGACACTTTGTCCTTGCTGTTCGTATCTTTTGCCATATTGCTTGTGACATCTAGCAGGCTGCACGATGCTGCCAGAGCAGGAGCTAGCTGCGACAGAAGCTGTCTTGGTGTGGAGTCCAGGTGACCCAGAATTCAGACCCTTGGCTTGGGTTCGGACCTCTCGTATAGTAATGTTTTCAGTCATATGACTTTGATTTTTGCCAAAGACTAACTTTAGCTAAAACTTGCTGGGACCTGTACAACATTAGTTTTTGGCAACTGCAGCACTTGTGCCATGGGCTGTTGGCAGGCTGGATCACTAGCTTCATTTATAAGATACCATGTAGTGTTTCAGGACATGAGGACAAATGAGCTTACAGCCTGTGCTTGTCACAGCTGTCTTGCCTTTCACCTCATGGGAAAAGATTTATCAGGCGTAATTATGTCTAATCGAGCCACTCTTGCTATCTTGCCAGTGTTACTTTTTTCTGTTAATTTGATCAGTGGATGCAGATGAGATAAAAATGTGAACAGTGCCTATTTGAACGGCTTCATGCTTCTTGGATTATTAAAATGATTCTTTTAATCTGCCATGAAATTACGTGGGTTGTCACGTGGAGTTTCAACTAACTCCAGTTTTCTACCTCTTAGAGTTTACTTTATTGCCATGAGAAGGGCTTATTTTTTTTATTACATGTACAGGACAAACTTATATCTGCAACTTGCTTTATGTAGTCACAGATGTGGGCTTTCTAAACTAGATCTGTTCTTCTAAAACAACTTGTAAAAGTGCGCACTGTTCATGAGAGACTGATCTGTGTTAAAACTGCAGTCAAAGCTTTGTCCAGGCCATTTTTTTTTAAACTGTCAGAGTAGTGAGTGTCTACTTTTTTTTTCTTAGTTCGCTTTCATATCGGCTTCAGGTGAATGTTGACTTTCCCCCCTGCCCTTTGCTCTTTTCATGTCACCTGAAGAAAAAGAACATCCACAGCGTTCATGGTTACAAACTTTTAAAAGTTTAAAACTATTAAATGCGTTTCTTACAGAAACTTCACTGTTTAGGAACTTCTAAAGTAACACAGCTAAGATATTAGTATAGCTAATGGTGGTACTTTCTACTTCTTTTTAATGAATTTAATTTTTATTGCTCAGATTCCTAACCTGACTGTTAAAATAATATTTGTTGTAGATGTGGGTCAGCTAAAACTCACTAAACTTGTAGCAACGTACTTTTTGGTGTATACATGTAATTCATGAACACTTCAGGAGAAAGCAATGCTGCATTTTAGGGTGGGGAGTCTTTGCCTTAATTTATATGACATAGGGGTGGCTTTTATATGGGAAGTTGTAAAGGCGTTACTGTTTCTGGGTGAAGGTCTGTCTGGTGTCCTGGATCTTGAAATACAAATGGTATTTGTATTTTGAAAACTGAAGGATTGGAAGATGAAAATAAGAGGAAGGGAAGTAAAAAGTGTTGTTACTTCAGACTTGCCTTTCCTTTATGTGTGACCTGTTTTATATGTGGAATTGCTTGTTGGATGGATAAGCCAAGTAAAATTGTAGTATGGTAAACTTGAATTATTTTTTTTGTTTCCTTGCCGTGTTGTGTGTTGTTTTTTTGTTGTTTTTTTTTTTTTTGGTTAAAAACTGGATAGTCTTAGTGGCAAAATGTTAGAATGGCTAGGAATATTTATGATTTGTATCCTAAGCCAGTCTTTAGTTGGAGAGGGAGGTTTGCACATGTGCAGAAATTATTCTAAAACTGCTTTCTGTCATTGTTTTCTTCTAGGACAGTGGTCTACACCAGATAAACATTTAATATATGTCGTAATTGGAATATGTGAATTATTAAGTTGGCTCATTTTTCCTTTTGCTAAGCAGGTTGAATTTGAAGATCTTGCTGGCTGTATTTGCATTTCAGTATATACCAAGTGCAGGTTTAATTATGGAAACTAAACCTGCTTTAAAGGAATTGCAGCCAAGGTGAATGCAGTCCTGTTTCTCTTTAGTCCCTAGCTTCCCAACTGGCAAATTGAAAGAAAAAACATACCAAATGTAAATTTGTGTTAGTTTTTGGTTTCCACACCCTCAAAAAAAAAAAGCTTCAAAAAACCCAAAACACCACCCTCCCTCCCAAAAAGCTGAAAGGAAAAAAGAGAAATTTCTGGTAAAATGCCTTCTCTATCTTGGCAATCATACGAAGTGGTGGTGCTGCTCTTCCCATGCCCTTGCGCTTGTAGAAGGTTGATTGTGTCTCACTGACAGCATGTGCAATGCTCTTATCGGGGAGTGCCTGGAGACCAGAGGCTCCCAGGCTGCTATATGCCTTTCACAAACAGCAGTGCATCAGCCTGGATTGAACTGAATGCTTTCCCTGTACATCATGCATGAAACTGCAAGGGATGCTTGTTTTTAAAGTTTCTTAACTTTAACCATAAATTTGTATTCTTAGTTGCTTGTGACTTCATCATACTGATCTAAAATTCCTTGAGCAAATAGGAGAACTGTTTTAGTGCTGAGGAGCAGAAGGCACTAGTGGGGCACTAGTATTTTTTTGCAAAGGCAACATAAGGTTCTGTGGGCAGGTAGTCAGCATTGCGGTGCTTTTTTTTTTTTTTTAAGCTGATGCTTTTGAAAAGTTGTGTAAAAATTGCTTCAATTAATGAGTTTCATCCTTTTTGACAATTCTTTCTTTCCATTTTCACTGGTGGGAGAATACATGATACAGAGTACAAGCTTGATCAGTCTTTATTTTCATGTGTTTTAGTAGATAAAATGGAGACTGTTCTTAAAAGCTAAATTGCACTTCACAGAAGTGCATCTGCACTAAGTAAGTAGATCAAACAGTAATTAACTGAACCATTGGCTAATGACCACTGGAAGAGGAGAGAAATTGATGGGCAGGAGGGATGTGCTGCTGTTGAACTCTAGACCTGTACCAGGTTGTCTTCTGGTTGAGAGCCTTTACTAAGAAAAAATGCTACTGATTTGGCATACTGCTTTATAGTGTGACTGTACTGATCACTGCATCTCCTGAAAGATAAACCTTAACTCCAGCCTGCAAAAAGGAGAAGTAAAAACTGATATTAGAACTTGTGTTCCAGGTATAATCACATTTCCATATTTTTAAATTGAGGCTGATAACAAAAATCATTAATGCTTGTAATTTTTGTACTTTATTTTGATAATGACTTTCAGTTAAGCTGTATGTAAGAAGCTTCTTGGCTGTATATGTTTGCTGGGACATAAACATTTAATTTTTCGAATTTACTGATTTGCAGTTCTAGTCACGTGTAAAGTAAGAGGGAAGTTGAGTTACAAAACTTGGTACATCTAAGGCTACAGCTGTACCACTGCTGAGAAGCTTTGGTAAAGGTCACCTTCAGTATCAGAGGAAGGTTAATTAGGGAAAAAAACCCAACACTAAGCACAAAAACTACCAGTTATTTCTGCTAATAAACATACGGATCTGGCAAGTTCTCTGCTATCTTAAGGTATATATTCCTTTAGCAGAACCAAGTGGTTCAGATCCGTGTTACTCCTGTGCTTGTTTAAGTTGCTGTTATTACTGTGGGATGCGAATGGGTGATGTTTTCAGCAGGCAAGTGTTCAAACTGATTGTTCAGCTAAAGGATGATCTTGCCAAAAGGGCTTTTTGTGTTTTCAACAAATGGCAGAAATTGATTCCTTTTGTATACCTAAAGGAATATTGAAGCATATGGTGCATCCATAATTCAACTCGCCATGTAGTCTTATTCAGTTTATCAGTTCACTCTGTGAATTGCTTGTATGGTTATAACTGTGACTAAAATTTTTCTTGATAAGGTTTTTACAAAAAAAAGAACCAGTTTAGAATATTTTGGAGAAAAAAGTTTGGTGTGGGTTTTTTTTTTTGTGTGTGTCATGATGCCGTTGCCATAAAATCAAATCTCCAACTTTTGATATATTTTAGGTGAAAACCGTTCTTTGGACTTGACCAGATATTAACTCTGACAGGAATGAAAATCTGAAGATTTTTGTGAACCTATAGCTGTCTAAAGGAATTGGTGAGCAGGGTAAGAATTCACTTATCTTGCATAAACCTCACTTTTGTGGATATTTGGCTACTGTAATACCGAATGTGCCACTTCCTGCTACGTAAGTGGAAAGAACAAAGGAAATCACAAAGGTTAAAGACAGCAGTCAAATTCAGTCTTTCTCTGTTCCAGCGTAAGGTGAAATCTCATTGTTCTGAATACTTAAACCTGTAAAATGGTAGTGGCAGACATGAAGTACTTTCCACAGAACAGATATATGGTGGCAGAACATTAAGTTTGAGGAAAAGGAGATGAATTTTTTGGCACTTGTTTGTTTTGAAATCTAAGAGTAAAGTGAAGTGCTATGTTGGCTATGAAACCTGGGGGAAGCAGAGTATTTTTTTAAACTGGTTTTAGTATATGGAGGTCATAACTGTTACTGAGCAGTAATTTCAGGGAGTTGCTTTGGGTTTGAAATATCCTAAAATGCATTTCATTTGTATTTGAAAAGCTGCTTTTTCTTATCAGATACTAAAGTTTTGCCTGATAATTTTTTGGCATGCAGTAAAAAACTCACATTGTGAAGAAGCTTGAACAGAAGTGGGCTGAGAATGAAACCTCCTGTTTTTTTTTTGAAGATCTATTCCACAGTGCATAGTTAAATCATATCTGGATTTTTCTGTGTTATTTCTCATGACTTCTTTAGCTTCATAGCTGTAGGTGATTCATTTGTAACGGTTGCTGACCTTTTGTTCTTGCGGGCTCTGTGTTGTTAATGGACTCAAAAGTAGAATAACTTTAAAAAATACATTGTAGGAATTTAGAAGGGTCTTGATGGACAGGAAGGTTCATCCTATGGCAAAACTACTCAGTACAGTGACTTTACACTTTAAAGCTCTTTTATTTCTACCAAAGAAAATGTAATTGCTGCAATGCAATTCTAACGTGGATTTGGCTTAATTTTTCTTTTTAAACGTGAAGAGTTTCTGTGCTTGACATGATGGAACAGGGGAGGGTAATTTGGCTGTGTGCAGGTGGATTTTTTTCATGGTTCCTAAAACAAGGACAGCTGAAGGAAGAGTAAAGGTGGTTTTAACATACACTGGGGTGTTACAGATAAGATAACAATAGTTAGGTCCTCTTTGCTCCTTGCAGATTAGAAAATTACTAAAAATGTTAATAACTTCTTTCCTTCCTGCCTTCTTTTGAGGAGTACTTAGAAAGGCTCTTCAGTGTAATGAGTTCAGTTGTTCTTCCCTAAAATGGTTTATACTTGTCTTTCATTACAGTTTGGGCTGTTTTTGATAGAAAGGTATTTCGTGAATTTTCAAAACTTCTTAGGTAATTGCTACCTAACCTAAACTATACAGAGATATCCCTCGTTAATCTATTCCATGCCAAATGGCCCTCTTTTCTGAATGGTAGTGAGCTAATCTTACGTGCCCAAAGGAGCAACGCGTGGTTAAAACAGAATATAGTTTTGTTTTGTTTTTTTTTAATTTAAAGCTCTAAGCTCATATAAGCACCTAAGACTGATATGTGCTTAAGTGCAGGTTTTGGAGGCCAGAATTTTACTCTTTCCTTTGCAGTTTTGATTTTGAGACATGTCTCCCAAATCTGTTTGTTTGACAGCCTAGGAAAGGAACTTACAATGTAATATACTTAATGATGAACTAGGGTGCCTTATGTGTCAGATCTATACCTGAAACTGCATTATGACTGGCCTGTCTTACTGACGGTGACAGCTCATGGAGCCCCGGCTTCCTGCTCTCTGCTAGATTTTGTGTCTGGGCCTCCCTCCCAGGTATGTCACTGCTGCACAAGTCATTGAGTCATTTTGCTGTCTCTCTACCCTCCTCCACCTCGTATATGCTTGCACAATTGAGAAGGCAGTAGAGAGGCAAGAAGCTGCACCAAAAGATTTGCTCATCAAACCACATCCTAAAAATAGTGTGGTAATTTTACGTGTTTCTGGGTCTTAGTATGTTGCCTTGTCTGAAAGACCAGCAAAGCTAGTAAATATATTTTTGAAGGGCAACAAATTAAACTGGAAAAGGAGATTGCTTATCTGAAAATCTCAAAGCTGGTATAACTTTTATTTGTGAAACAAAAAGAACATAGGCTGTAACAAATGCAACTTTGCAAGTGTAGTGCAGCTGCTGTCTCATTTAGAGAGAATTCACAACTGTAACAATTCTTCTGTAATTATTTTTTTTTTTAATATCCTTCTGCAATGAGGATGTTAATTGAGGCTGCTGTGGGTCATTTTTGGACACTAGAAACTGGGATGAGACAAAGTCTCTTTCTTTACACAATATGCAGCTGTTGGATGAGACTAATCCTGTTATGTTTTAAGCTGTACTTGAAATCTATAGGTGACAGACTCCTTGGTGTGTCGTGTCCCATGTCGGTTGTTCCCCCCCTCCCCATCCTGTTGGGGGTGCATCACTCCTTTCACTTCTGAGTGCAGTTCTGAGTGGGGAGGAACCCCACCTAAACAATATCAGTGGTCTGAAGTATTTATGAATTTTCTGTGTGTTCCTGTAATGAAACTTGCTGTTCTGCTTTTTTCTCTCCTCTTTCAAATCTGTATTACAACAGCATGGGTATCATTGCCAGCTCCGTGCATGGCAGATTGCTTCTGTGAATGCATTCCAACAGGTGTGTTGTTTTTGTTTTCCTGGCATTTATTTTGCAATTTAGTATGAACATAATACTTTACATCTGTATTTCAGTCTAGTTCGAACAAGTTTAGCTCAAGTAGTGGTTGAATTGTAGTTTTGATGGAATGATTGTTTGGCAAGCTTTGTCCGTAAACACTTTGGTGCTTTCAGCACATAATATTTTGGGGCAGCCGTAGTGCAATTGCATAATCTTAAATTATGTGCTTTACAAATAAGAGATGTTTATAAGGATTGAATGCAAGCCTTGGTGCATGAAAAAGCATCTAACTTCTTGTCAGTATCCCAGGCTTTATTTTAAAAACTTCTTTTTTCATTACATGCATAGTTCAACCTAATACAAATCTTCTGATGATACAGGAATGCATGGGATTTGTTTCAGGTTTTGTAGGGGCTCCCTAATGAAGTATGTTGTCCAACTTTGTTTGGTAGTCTGTAGTTTCAGGTGACTCATTTGTGACCCTTGTGACATTCCACACCTCTCCCCTGGCCCAAACGGTGGCTAGAAAACTTTGATTTAGTAAGAGAAAGTTCTGGTAGCATTCAGGAAATGCTGAATAGCATATGCACTGAAAAATGAGAGAACAACACTTTTTTGATAATCTGAGAGTGACTTAGGTGCTTATTAATCAAAACTGTTTTACATGTATCAGTTTTGGAGACTGTTAAATCTAAGCCTTAAATACTGCTAAAACTGTACCTAACAGCTCCCCCCCCTTTTTTTTAGTATGAGGGGAAAAATATAAGAAACAGTATACTAGCAGCAGTTATTTTTACAGTGTTCTACTAGCTTCAGGACTGCTAGTGCTGGAGATGACCCATTATATTAACAAGTGCCTGATCTTCAATGGATTCGCTTCTTGAATCAAACTATAATTCTGACCTTGATGTTGTCTTGTGGTCACAATTATATATTGCAGAGGAGACTGCTCTTAAATTTCTTGTTAAACTCTGGTTATCTTACTGAGACTTCACCAGTCCTTGTATACCATGGATAACTATTTCCTGCTTGTGTTCATGATTTTAGCTGTGTCTTTTTTTTTAATCCCTCCAAGGCCAAAATTGTCCATAATTTTTGTTTGTATGGAAGCCATGCTGCATCTCTGTCACTTTTTCTGTAGCCCCTCTATTATCTTTTTGAAGAATGTGAGTGACAAACAGTAGTCAAGAACAACTGTGGTAGATTGTATGTGGTGATGATTTCTGTTTTGTTTTCCTTTCTAAAATATCCCAGTTCTTTTCACTTGCCTTTTGATGGTGAAAAGCTGATACTTTCAGTGAATTATCCATAGCGACTTCCAAGTCTTTTTCTGAAGGGTTAACAATAGATGTGAAGCCTGTTAATATGTAGATTCACTTCAGGTTATTTTTCCCTTCCTATTGCATCTATTGGCAATGGATTTCATCTAACATTTTATTTCATAGTCAGCCTGTCACTGTGCAAACCTTCTGTAGCTATCCACAGTGACTTTCAGACAAGATTATTCTGACTAATTCTGAATCTGAATCTCAATTTTTAGCTTTGCAAAGTTTACAGAATTTTCTGTATCTGTCAGTTTACTCCATGTTCATGCGTACGTTCATGAGCATAGGTCCAAGTGTAGATCCTTGAGAAAGGTTATCAGTGCATCATCCTGTTCCCTTCTTTTTCTCTCCCCGGTCACCGTTTAAAAAAGCTTATTGCTTCTGCTTATCTCCCCCTTCATATTTGTCGATCAGTTATAATTCCCAGGTAATTTGTTGCTCTCTCATCCTATGAGAATTTGGTTTCTTTAAGACCCTTCAGTGAGAGATCTTGCTATTCTCCTAAACTTCCATGGTGTATATTCTTGAACTTTGCAGATGTATTATAGTGAATAGTTTTTGTATGCTTATTGTCTCCTTCAGGAAATCCTAAATGGTTGGACTTCTCTTTATGAAAATCTGAGTGCTTTACTATATACCTTATTGTAAAGAAATGATGATGTTTTCCTTTGAACAGGCAAGTAAAGTAAGATGAATAATAAAGAGTATCTGTAGCAGAGCCAAAAGGCACGCCTTGTAGTTGTGGCAATGGCATGAGATAACTCTGAATGCGTTTTAACCTGTTGCATTATGCTGTCTTAAACCCAAGCTGCTGCACAGTAGAACTGGAAATATTTGAAAGACACGCGTTCCCTGCCAATTGTGAGGCAACCACACCCTGACTTGTTTGCTACACTTATGAAGATGCATTTTCAATATATTGTAAACAGTTCCTCATGGTTGCTGTGTAATAAGAAGCTGATTTAATGTTGTTTTTGAAAGGAACAAGTACTGTAAGTCTCAGCTTTACTTAACCGGTTCTTTTGTTTGAACACTTTAAACTGTTGAATAAAATGTGTGACTGCAATTAAGTTTAACTCTGTATGTAGTACTGTGATACAGCTGAGGCATCTCTTTGTGCCTGTTCCCTGCGCTCAGGTGGTGGGGAAGTCTCCCAGGGTGTGCTGCCTTCCCTGAACCTTCCTCCTCACCCCCTCGCTGACTGGGTACTGGGTAAATCAATATGCTGCAAATACACCGGTGTACTTTAGACCCATCAGTATTCCAGTAGCTGGCTGACGGTCAGAGCTGTACTATGTAGAGAGGTGGCTAGTACGCATGTTTTTGAGAGCCGGCATGGTAATGTGAAATAATCATTTGCACTAGATTTTGAGGGTATCTGAGAGGCATCATGTTACATTTCAGATAGCAAGGGGAAGATGCTCAGAATAATTCTAGTCCCTTTGCCTTTAGAAGTATTTCTCTGAGACTTCCAGATAACATATAAAAAAGGAAGTCTCTGTTGGCTGTGCGCTGGGGTTGCAAAATGCCAAATATAATACTTGTGAAGTAGTACATGAGTGAAGTTGTTTCTGATAGTGCCTCGAGTGATATATGTTAATTCCAGAATGATAGTCTGAAAAATCAGATAATAATCCTAATGTAATTAGTGTTTTATGGATGATAATGTTCTGTGTAAGTTCATTTTGCTTTTGAAAATTAATTGCAAGTACAGTATGATGCCCTGTGATACTTAATTCTGAGTTGTCTGTTCTTTTGTATCGCAGAAAAAAAATTACATGACTACAAGATAAACCAAACAAATCCTCCAAAGTTTCATGTTGGTATCCACAAAGAGAAAATCCTCTTTTCTGGCCTGTTCTTGGGCTGAAATCAAGGGAATAACAAGGACGCTTACTGCTTCTAGTTGTACCCAAAGAATGACGACTTTTTTTTTTTTTTGGTGGTCACTAGCTACCTTTCTTTCTACCAAACACTNAGCTACATTGCTTTCTACCAAAGCATCTAGTCTCTTATTTCTACGTGCTTTTATAGTTAGAAGATAGCACATCATGGAGAAAATATGTAAGTGTTGATCTCTCAAGATGTGCTCCCAAACATAATTATTGCTCAGTAATAGAATAAGGAGATCTTTGTAATATAATAATGCTTCTTCCAGTGTTCTATAGGTTCCCATGGTATTTCTGAGCAAAAGCCCAGCTAGAATTCAATCTGGCCACTGCTGTAAGAGACAACAAAAAATGTTTCTTCAAATACATTAACAACAAAAAGAGAGCCGAGGAGAATGTCCATCCTTTATTGGATGCGGGGGGGAACATTGCCACCAAGGATGAGGAAAAGGCTGAGGTACTTAATGCCTTCTTTGCCTCAGTCTTTAATAGTCAGACCAGTCATCCCCAGGGTATTCAGCCCCCTGAGCTGGAAGACAGGGATGGGGAGCAGAACAAACCCCCCATAATCCAGGAGGAAACAGTTAATGACCTGCTACACCACCTGGACATTCACAAGTCTATGG
>VYZW01051773.1:4210-17630 GCA_013401315.1 Balaeniceps rex
TCAGACCACTTACCCCTATGGCTAGCTAAGGACTTCAGCAGACTTCCCAAGCCCCGACTCCACTGAACTGATCCAACTGACCTCCGCAGTGCAAGCTGCCCAGCACAGAAGACCAAATAAGGGTAGGAATTACTTTCTAATACCCTGTTGAAGAGATTTTGTACCACCTCTGGTAGCTAAAGCACACAGTTCTGGTCTGCACGACTTCTTGGGTCCACGATGATACTCGAGAGTTGCTTCTTATCTTTGTCTCTACAGGTTAAGTGGCTCATCTTGTCCAGTCACTCCATCTGCATCCACAGGCAAGCAAGAAGTGAAGCACCTCCCTAGGTGGGTATTTCCCCACCTGTGTCACAGAGGAATAAATTACCCACTTGACAGCCTCTTCTCTGCCTAGTGAGTACACAAGGTCCAGGTGCAAGCCGTTTCCAGGAGATGTCTAACCTCTGGAGGTGAGACAATCCCACAGCAAACGTCACACCCCAAATCTCTCCTTGCAAAGGGACCAGCAACCTGCATTGCCTCTTAAGCAGCTGTGAACTGCTGCAGTGCACCGGTGTGACCCTCAGAAACAAAATGCTCTTGCTAACTGGATTAAATTTCCTGTTAACAATCCCGACACAGATTTCAAAGCTGGTTCAAATACCCTTTCTGTCCCACATCACCTAGCAACAGGATTAGGAACCTCCCATCAAGTGGATTGACAGACTCATCCTTCAAAGAAACGTGGGTTTCTTCTCCCTCTCCTTCCTTTGTTGAGACCAAAGTCAAAACTATCAATAGTTTATCTTTCAGCAATCCCTTTCACTGATTAAAGAGAAAGTCCATACATGGGAATCACACCTACAAAACTCAATGACAGGATTTTGTCTGTCTTCCCTAATAACAGTCATGTGAAATGAATATACTCCAATTACTACATCAAAGATACTCAAAACAGTGTTCTCCAAACTCTCTTTTCTATTATTACACAGAATTCACAGTAAGTTTCATATTTAAATATATTCATTTATATCATCAGGCTATTCTTGCCAAATTCATTATCATTAAACCAGAAACACATTCAGTCCAATAAAGAGAAAAACTGCACTATGGTTTTTAATACAAATATGTCTTCATACATTTTGCATGAACAAAAATTTTGAAAATACGTATTCTTTGAAATTTTTTCTCATTTCTAGGGTTTCAGAATGGATTCCAAATTTTGCATATCACCATAGCTACCTATGCACAGAAATGGAGCCAATAACTTGTTTAAACCCCTGAATCTTCAAGACACCATTTTCGTGCACACTAAGTCAGTGTGTACACCACCAAAGGATGTTTCTTAAAAAAAAATCTCTCAGTAATCCAAACCGGTCTTAAGTTGACCATCTGCTCAGTTAATACGGTGGAATATTTCTAGAAATTTTCTGTTTCTAGTATACACAGCATTAGGTAAAAGGAGTCAGAAATGCTTTAGACACAGAGTCAGTCCCTGAAAAGGCAGATCAGAGACACCCGCTGCCTTCTAGGACAGATCTTGCTTGGTACCTGCAGCAACAGTGAATGCCTCAGATGCAACTAAAATCCAAGGGCTATTCTTCCCATAGAAATTATCAGGGATGAAAGGATACCATAAATCATACATCAGTCAGTCAATCCTGATTAACTCTCTCTGTGAAACATTTATTCCAGAACAACAATTGCTTTTCCCAAAATAGCTTAATCCAATTCCATGTCCGAAGTGAGAACATCAATACATCCAGTTTACCAGGAACAGGTTACGAAAAATAACAAAGCTACTTCTTTTTCTACGATATAAAACTTTTGAGGAAGAGAGAATATGTGCCGGCAAAAAGCATACTTTTCTTCAGTAGAGAAATAAGAGGTAAGCAAACTTACACCTGTACAAATGATATTTAACTTCAGAGAGGACTGTGTCGATATGCATTTCCAAATATAATTCTAATTTTGAGTTCGGAAAATGTGGGATGAATTCAGAGATTTCATGTTGACTTTCTACAATAACCACAGGACAAGACATCAGATGTTTAAAAACATAAAATGTCATTAATCAGTACTTTTATAAAACTTATGGACGCCAAAAAAATCCTGTTGAGTATTATGTCAGCAACCGGGTCAAGGGGACAGAACACATCCTTAGCCAGCCTGCAGATGACACCAAGCTGGAGGGAGCAACTGATGTGCTGGAGAGCAAGGCTGCCAGGTCCCTTCCAACCTCTGATTTTCTATGACACCATGAGTTCTGTACCAGACGTGACCACTTGTGTTACAGAATTTACCAGAGACAACGCCATGCACTCAGTGATAGATGCTCAGCACCAGCTTTGCCAAAGATGCTATTTCTCCTTACGGTACAAAATCAGATTGACTACTGCAGGAAAAGGAAGGATATACCCAAATAATGATCTCAACTTCAATGCCGTATTCTGTGAAAACAGGATTTTATATAAAATACAAAGAAAATGAATTGTACGTGCTAAGGAAAAGCCCAGGCACAAAAATAGAGCCACCTCGTTCCTCTTTTTCTGACCTTTCTCACAGTTCCAGTGCTCCAAATCCAGCTTCCCTGGGTCTCTCATGCTCTCATGACAGAACATTCAGCAAATACTCGGCCTGCATATTTGTTTAGCTCTCCTTCTAAACGTCCATATTTCTTGGATTTTTTTTTAGGTTCGTGGTATTTAAGTTTTAAATTGGTTGCAAGACTGTGTGTTCTAACAAAAAACAAGTGACAGTATAAATCATCTAAGTAAAATCAGACCAAATGTGGTATTTTTCACTCGTTTTGGATGTGGTTGTGATTAACACGAAAGTACTTCATATCTCACAATGTACATCTTAATTTAAATGACAATTTAAAAAAGGTGAAATACCTAGAAGCTACAACCACGCACAATCTTCTTCTAGATGTTTTCTAACTCGCTAACATTTTTATCAATTTTTATTAGCTGCAGATGGTTCATTATTTTAAAAATGACCTTTAAGCACACACGTTTCCTTTCACTGCTTTTCCTTTCTCAAAATACTTTCAGATTTTCTTCAATATAATTTTAAAGGAAGAGATGAAGAGATAGCGGAGAAAAGAAACTTCTCTCATTTTCATGTTACTTTTGTTAACTCATTTTCTTTCGTCTGTATGAGACTATTGGAACTATAAAAAGTCTTCGAATGAAATGATTTCTACAGCAGGTTGCACAGCACGTAAGGGCAAGAATAGCTGGAACAGCAGCTTAATTTTCACTTATCTATAAATCTCGTACGCATTGTTCTTCCAATTCTGAATTGCTGCGTAGAGTTATTTTAATAGGGTTACTTCAGAGGTTGAGGTACAATCAGCTATTCATTTATAAATAGTTTGTAAAAAATCTAAGAAGCTTGGAATGAGTTGAATGAGAGGTATTGCATGAATGCCCACTATGCTTTCTGGAGTGCTCCATAAGGGCTGGAGTACGATCATTTGCATTTTAATGCATTTTTTTAGCTGGTGGAAGTGTGTACATCCAGACGGTCTGTAATGCTGAATGCACCAACTACCCACCCCGTATAAAAATAACAGATGAAACACAGAAAGCTATAATTTAAGACATTTGACTAATGAGCTGTTTATTATTGCAACATTCAGTCACACTCATCAGGAGAAAAAAAGAAAAAAAAAAGGAAAAAGAGAGAGAGATCCTGCTTGGCCATGCTAGCATTATTTTGTTCTATCTTACCTGTTTGTGAGACGTGCTTTACTATAATTGTTTCAATCACAAAGTCATATGGGATGCTTCCTGGTAAAGGTTTCAATTTACCTGATTTTAATTATTGCAAACCCCCGCTATTCCCATTACCTTTAAGTATTTAATTCTAGGAAACTCATTTGCAGTGCAGCAAAGAAAAATAAACCGCTTCCATGATGACGCAGGAACAGTCATAATTTTTTCCTTCTTGGACGGCACCAGATACTCAGCTCCTGCAAATCAGACCACGAGCTTACAACAGACTCTTAATGGCACATCTATTTAACTACTGACTGCCAACAACAAGTTCTCGCGCACTGTCACTTGTCACAAAACCTTCACTACATCTTATTACATATCAGTAACAATAATTCAGAAGTAGAAATATATTTAGACTCTTGACATTTGAAAATTGGTGCAAAATTAGCCAGCACAGACAAACTTATTTCCTGCAGATCTCAACAGAGCTGTCCCGGTTCATGGTGACTGTCCAGCTCAGTGGGAATGGGAGCTAGGGTACCACCAAGGCAAGGGAGCACTCATTAACTGAATGGTGCCTTGACTCTGAAAACATAACTACAACCATAAAATCAGCTAAAAAGCCATGTGGCAAAATCATACAGCAGATGCCAGTGCTTCGGATGGGAAAGTTAAGAGAGGAAGTAATGTATAATCAAAACAAATTGTTTAAGATTGCTTTTTAAAAGCTGGTTGGCTTCAGTTTACTCCAGAGAGGATGATCTTCTGTAAGTACATTTTAACTTTTTATATAAATACCTAACAGAAAAAGACTAGAAACAGATTCCTGTTTTAGAAGACCACATGACTACTGAAAAAAAAAGAAGTAAAATCTACATGGAGTATGAGTAAGAACTACAAATATGTTTTTCTGGCTGAGGAGAGAGAGAAAACAATGAATAAATGCAGAAACTGGATTTGGGTGGTTGTATGACAGATTAATTTTACTACCTGTGAAAGTACAGGAAACATGTTCAGTCATTGCTAGGAAAAGAACATCCAAACACTAATGTCTTTGGCAAGCAGCTGCAGAGAGAAGGAACTCTTCAAGGGATGCCATGGACATTATTTTAAGCAGTTGGATTTGTACTCTATGGTTTTGAGAAATAATGGATGAAGGGGATATAAAAAGGGTGGCTGATCTGAGATCAGACTTGAAGAAGAACATAACACATCAACTTGGAGAACAGTCCTGATGGAAATCCTGAGTCCTACATACTTGTGAGCAGCCAAACAATGTGCGAATACCAAGATAAAGATGATGGAAAATCAGTGCAAGAAGAAAGTGATGGAAATGGTGCCAAAAGAAAATGGACTATATGGCATGAGGTCCACACCGAAGAAAGATGCAGATGCAGACACTCTGGTGCAGTGAGCAACTTCGTGCACCTGAATTACTCACATGTGTTATAGAACTAAAATTCGCTCATAAATACACGTCTCTACCTATACATTTGCAGGTATGGAGTATTAAGACAACTACATTTAGAAGCAGTGTCTGCAATAATTCCCAACTTGGTCCTTCAAGCTTCTCCATTTCTATTAGCCTTTCTTATGGTTCACAGGAGAACCAACAGGAGCAATAGTAGTTGCCCTTTAGAAAGCAGACAATACTCAGTGAACACCTCTTCAGTTAAAAATACAACTGCATCCTCGATATCCATTGCTTGTGCTTTCCCACAGCGGAAATAATTAAATGGTAATTTGGGAAAGTGCAAGGAGCCAAAGGATATTTGCCACCTCAAAACCTCGCACGGTTTTGAAAACTTTGAAAGCCCTCGTCTAAGTACCAATACCAGCTGATGCACTGAAATTAAGAGATAACTGGAATTCCGCGTTAACTCACATCCTTAACAACTCTCCTCACTTCAAAGATGCTAACCTGGATTTACAGTAGTTGAGAGAGGGTAAAAATTGGCACAGGAAGTTTAACGGTTGTTAATTATTTTTAAACGTGCCTTGTACAAACCCCGGCAGCTTGCAAAGAATTCAATTTCTTACATTTAGAAGGTGGATCAGCACTTCTCTTCCTAATATCACTTGCGAAGTGCCAGAGAGACTTCTAGTTATCCAAGAATTTAATGAACTACATCCAACAATTTAAGGCTGTTTCATTTAGATAAGAGGCTTTCCAACTTAAAGGATAAAACAGCCTTCAAGGCAGTGGAAAATAAAACACATTTCGGTGTGTATAAACTACCCAAGCAGTTAGTTAATTCTAAAAATCACATTTTACCTGGGGGAAATGGAGTAAATAGGCTTGGCACACAGACTGCAGGCCAGAAGAGCGCACGGGAGGCTGGAAAGTCCTGCAAAAACTCCAGGCCACGCTTTGCGCTCCCCCCTTTGCCGTGTTTCCCAAGGATCCCCAGCGGAGTATTCGACTGAGCAAAACTATGCACTCCAGGGTTTGACCAAAATATTTCTGCAAGGTTATGAAGTCCAATGCTTTTTGAAAAGGGAAATAAAAATATTTCGTGCACTTAAGATTCTGGCACTGAGGGTACACTTTATCCAGTTGGATCCTTTCCAATACATCTTTGGAAAAACAAATAGTTACAATGCACGCAATTTGCACTGCAAATATGACAATATCCTACATGTCACTTCCCCAAAGCAACATCATTTGATACTATTGGTTTTAAAGTACAGTTTGCATAAAGATGTATCTTAGGTTGACACTAACTTCAAGACAAAATTTAATAGCTTCTCTAAAATATTTCTGTTGTTGGAGCCAGATTTTCAGCTATTTTAAAACAGCAGCCTGGTGCTTACGCAGTAATTTTTTTTTCATGCGGTCTTATCAGACAAACCAACCTGCGTAAAGCATTTGCCCACAGAACACATTAGTGAAAGATAACGGTCCTTTTGATGTGACGAACCAGTGAGGTGTAATATAAAGACCACACTCACTCACGACATGAATGTTAGTCTGCAGACGATTTAACGTGATATTTAAATATACTCAATCCTGTAAGATGTGGCCTTTGCTCTGGAAGACCTCTGTGTTTCTGAAACACTCTTTTGTCTCTCCAGCTGAGGTGGGGAACTCGTATTCGCAGTGCAAAGCCGATTTCAACAATGATCGACTGCCAGCAAGGAGCAGGAGACAGGAAGATCGGCTGAAAGTGCAGCAATTGTAGGAAGATTGATGAAGCCAGGGTTTAGGCTAAAGCTGAAAGGATTTAAGGGTTTTGGATCAGACCGTCAGGGAATGAGATGCACGGTTAAATCCCTGATGCTGCAACTTGCTAAAATTGGTTATCCAGAAACACACACAACTCCTTCTCTGTGCGACAGGCTGTAGGATCAAGCACAGACGACTTGACCCTGACCTCCAACAGTAATCGTAATTTGGCTCTAGCACAGAGTTCTTATGTTTTACAGCACACATTATTATAATGTGTTAATACTTTGCATTTCTTGAGTTCTTTTTTTCCCCTCCTTTTTTCCCCATCCTTTAACAGGTAATAAGGAGACAAACACAAAAGCTGGACATCTCTTGTGATAACAGAGGTCAAAAATACTGAATTTCAGTGTCTTCGTTTCCTCCATTTGTAAATTGATTTTTTTTCTCTCTTTTGCTGCTCTTAAAATCTACTGAATTTCATTTTTCTTGAATTCCCATCAACAGCTCTTGCCTCACTGAAAGTGTTAACACAGCAGAAGTCTTTTTTTCTTTAAATCATTTTTAGAAAGAGAAATAAATGTATGCTTCATACTTACACATCTAAATAGACTCTGAAGTGATGAAGCGTATAACCTCATTGCATTAACAGGAATAGAGTTAAGACTTTCCCTTTCTTGCATGATTCTGTAGCCGAGGATGCTAATTTGAAAAGCCAGAAGAACCCAACCTGGCTTACAGTAGAACTATATCTTGCAATAGAGAATGGCACAATGCCTTTTATGTATTTACACCTCCTGGAATTTAAAAGCATCGAGATACAGCTGGCTAATAATTCTGTCAGCGTGGCAGTGCTTCCCACGGACCACATCCTCATCATGCAAGGAGTCTGGGAGGGAATGCTGCGGTTTAGCCAACTCCCACCAAGCAGCTGAGGGGGGAGGTCATGTCATATGTGTGTGTGTGTATATATATTTATTTCTTTATTATCTCCTCCCCCAGTGCAGCCTTTCCTTCCGGTGTTGTCACTGTTTTCTCCTCTCCGGTGGTGGAGGCGTTACTATATTATTTTTCTTTCTAGCTTTCCATGTATAATGTCTCCAAAGACGACACAGAGATGACATCTGTATGCCTCTGCTACGAGGCAGAAGTAATATGTCTTAGGTCTGCTAAACATTTAAGTACCCTTGGAAGATTTATGAAGGTGACAATTTCAATTCTGTGGAGACGTATGCGACTGCTGAATGCGGCGTGTATAGAAAACTACGGAGCAAATGCTCCGCTGGTGTGAAATAATGGCATCTGTTTGCCCCAGGTCAGGGCCGCGCATCACTTCGCTATTGAATTGCACACTTGGACTGCTCTGGCCTAGCCTTATTATGGTACATAAATAGATCCTGGGAGCTAATGCGGTGCCGTGCATTGCTATTCTTTGCAATGGGTATGCAACGTACAATATTACCCTGTTGGTTTACAGCATATAAGAAGAAGCTCGGTGTTCTGTTATTTTTTTATAACTACAAAAAGTCTGTGGAAGCTTTCTGTAATTTTCTGTTACATTTAGCTTTCCAAGAAAGGCTTATTATAGAAAACTGAATCCCAACAGTACTTTGAGAAACTCCTCTAAGTCTGTGAAACTGGATCTTTGCAGCACCCTTGCTAACAAGGCTACCTGGAACGACAGTGACTCCCAACCACTAACACATGCAAAACGGGTGACTTACCCCACGAACAAACCAACCCCCCTACAGATAAAAATCTTGTGTGTAATGGATTGATATTACAAATAGAGAGATCAATAGTGCCTGGAGTCAGCCTGAATGCTTAAATTAATGACTCCCCAAAATAGCAGTAATACAAGGCCACGTGGCACATGCTGGCACCTCCCTGAGACTACAGAGCGTGAGCAATCCAGGGTCAAAGTCATCTAGGGACCTTTTTTTCCTTTTTCCATATTTTCCATACCATTTAGATACTTAAATAGGTTAGGGTTTGTTTTATTTGTTTAGCTGGCTTTTTTGAAAAAAGGACCTAAATTCATGTCTCTGGCAATCTGGAATCCTGTGAGAATATTGTCTATTATTTATATGATAAAATATATACATATTTATATTTATATAACATAATTTATATTGGCACCACGATCTTTATACACTGTAGTGGTGCTCGTGGCATCTGCCCCTTTCTATGACTGTTTGAACGTGGCTGCTCACTGTAACAACAGGGAGTAAATTCTCAGTCTATTTTGATTTTGTTTTTAATCCTGTCTCATAACTAAGCTACTGGAGGAAGGGAACAACAATATGTTTTGAAAGAGGGCTAAACGTAACATTGGGAAACCTGCTATTTGGGCAGGAAAAGAAGTACAGCCTTACACCTTCCGCTGGAAAAACACTTTGCCGGATAAAACAAATGGTGAATGGAAGTATGCCTGAGAAAAGTTCTGGGCAGAATTCCCAGAAGAAATTTATTTTTGGCTTATCAAGTTTCTAATCTGTTTTTTAAACCAGGCTACTGAATAGGTATAAATCTCCTGAATGGTGTGAAACTCACTATAGGGACAGAAATTTTTCGACTACAGTGGATGTCATCTACAGATATCTGACCTACCGAGTCCTTCAACCGCAATTCTAATGAGATACTACAGTAGCTTGTCCAAAATCAGAATCGTACTAGTGTTTCAGATGGATTTTAAAAATTTAAAAACCCCACAACCAAACAAAAAAAACCCCAACCTACCACCACTGGTATTTTCAGTATTAATACAAAAGAACAGAGAAATTTAAATTATAATAGAGAAAATTTAAATTATAGTAAGTTAGGACACAAATAAACTTACTACTGCCCCCAAACCAGTTTGCTACAGCCCACTATTTTGCTGGAACCTTTAGCAAACACATCTTAATGTCACAGATTTCGTTTCTTGATGTTTTCCATCGTTTAGCACCATCAGGCAGGTTACAGCCTAATCTGATACAGCTTTTCTCTGCCAGCCCTAAATAAAATGGAATTTCCGTGTTCTTCATTTTATCTTTGCTCAGCCTTCAAACTCTGGAAACTTGATCTTTATTTTTTTGATACCACGCCTGGCTTGTCATTCTCTGAAAACAAGTGTAGTACAGAGAGTCTGATTCAGCTGTCTAAAGAGCAATTGCATGCAATACCACCGCCACTCCTCACAGCAACTGCAGGATCAACTCTCCCTGCAATCCGTAGAGCCGCTCTATTGCCTCACTGGATGGTCTCACAGACTAGAGAGTGATACACAGAAAAAAGTTAGATCAAAATTAATAGTATGTTGGAATAAATGAGACAAATCGGCGGAAATATTTTGAACGCATACCTTTCCTTTTTAAAAAAAGCACTTGCAAATGGCAAGTCTACAGCAATCCAAGATGACATTTTTGAGAAGAGTACTGGGTCAGTGTCTGCCTCAGTGCCTGACTCTTTTCTGCTGCCATTTTGCCAGCCATTTGAATTTCATTTTGCTGCTTCTATCTGTAAAACATGTTGAATGATACCCATGCCTTCTGTCAAAAGTTCTGTGATCTATAAAGCTGGAAAGTGCTATCTAAGCTCTTGATTAATTTGGCACGTTCCAACGAAAAGCTCCACTCTTCTTGACAGATCTAAAGTGCATAATATCTAATAATATCCTCTTCCATCTTCCTGACAGTGCCTCTTCTCAAACTCTCTTTTCATTTCTTTAGGTTTTGTTCTTTGGCCCTTACTCAGCCTTTATGAAGTTTGGGATAACAAATCAATCTACATCATCCTTCTTAGAGTTCAAGGAAAATCATGGCCCAATTCTTAGCTGTTGGCCATGCTTGCACTAAGACTGTGAGGGGAATACTCATACAACCTACGCTATAGGCATGTAATCCCAGAGAGGTTACCAGAGACACGGTTCTTCCAGATCAGTTATTTAGTGTTATATGACAATACTTGAATGCCCCCAATTCCCTGGACATCCCATTGGAGTCAGGAGGCTTGGCTCAGATCAGACCCTTGTGGTGCCACACACAGAGACTCTGCACCTTCTTTCAGAAACCTATAAATGCAACAGCAAGTTCATGCTCCAGTGAAAGGAATGAAATGCATAAGGAAAGCACAGAGCACAACAAACTTATTTGCTTTTTACTGCACTCAGTACAACCTCTACTGATATGCAAGCCAGTGCCTTTGAGGTGAGCAAGCTGCTCCAGAAGGACGCCCGCTGACTTCATGAACTGAAGAAGAAAACTGGGAAGAACTGGGAAGAGAACTGGGAAGAGAAACTAATGAACTGAAGAGATGTCAGCTAACTTTGTGATAAGGAGAAAATGGAAATCTCGCACCTTAAAAGTTAAGGAAAAGAAAAAGACTTTCTTCGAGACATCAGCATGAGTTTGCTGCTGTTTCTCTTCCTCCAAGATCCTTTCCAGACAATGAAGTGTGCTTACTGTTTCAAAGGAAAACAAATGTCTGTTGAAAAACCTGTTCCTATTCAAAAGCTCAGAGCAGCTCAACATGCTTTTTCACCTCAGATCAAGTGTCAGCAGCACTTGAGCAAAAACCTGACCATAGCATATTTTATTAGATCAACTGTCAGGCAAATTCTCTTTTGCCTTTAAAAAAACCCCGTGGCCACACACAAAAAAAGGGAAAAAAAGAAAAGCAAAACAGGAAGGACTTTTCTAGGTGCATTTCTATGAAGATTCCTTAAAAAAGCTTCCAAATACTAAATTAATGCCATTAATGGAAGCACTATGCAAATGGACTTAAGAGGTGCTGAATATAACATACAAATATAGCCTAGGGACTGGCTGACCGCCTGTGGTGTGAGCAGCCCACGCTGTGAATGATATCCATGTACCTTCTGGTTCATTTTGCTGTGTCTAGACAGAAGTGGCATAAAACATTTACCAGGTAATGCAGCAAAATAAATAAAATGTGAATTTGAAGCTTTGTTCAAAAAGTAGCTCAAATATTAGTATACTGTGGGGTCAAGTATCAATATACATTCAGGATGCACTAAAGGACAGCCCTGGGCTTCACCTTGTCCTCCAAAGCCCCAAGCCATCAGGACAGAGGAGCTGCTGGAGCCCACCACAGCTTCCCCCTTGCCTATGGGTTCAGTCTGCTTTCAAAGCAAGGATATGCTCTTAAATTTCACCTTAAAACTACAGGGAATGTAGCTGTGGGGTGCCCAGCTGTCCTGCAAAACAGACATGGCTTTAGGACACCAGTTCTAGTGACATCCAGGTGTTGTACATGCAGATGTGATGCCATCCTACCCAGTGAACGGGAAGGGCTGTGTTCAGCACTTCAGTGTAGCGACTGATGGACTTGGAGAATAAAAGAGCATTTGGGATGAACTACGAAACGAAGCTGTACCCTGGGGAACAAACTGTGCTAACGCTTGCTTTTGTGAATAATCCCATTGATTTTAACACGAAAGCCTGAATGAATAAGTCCCACATTCACATGACAACAAAGAAAAGCAGATGCCCACAGAATACAGGAAGAGTTAGGTAGGTGTGGGCTGCTTTAATGTGACATTCTTAGAATATAATAGTCATGGGGTGATGGCTTCCCACCGACACCAGAGTAATTAGGCAATACTGAATCAAGCCATGAAGAAGCAAAATGTCTGCCCCTTCCTCCTCTTGCTTTAATGGTGCTGATTCCTCTCGTGATCTTTAGTGGGAGCTTTGCAGAAGAGGAGAATCAGTCCAGAACAAGGCGAGAGAGAAGTATTACAAGTTGCAGTTTATGCCTAAATTTCTGGTCTAACTCCTGTTGCCGGTGGGGGCTGTGCACGCACCCAGGGTGTAACCGGCCATCCAGCTCAGCTAAACACTGAAGCCCCTCAGCAGTCCCATTAAAATCAGCGTACTGCAGATTCACAAGTAAGATGCCCAGGAATTTCACTTCGGGTTTGTTGGGTTTTTTTTTGGTTTTTGTGTTTTTTTTTTTTTTTTTTGTTGTTGTTGTTTTGCTTTGGTTTTAAGGACTTTGATTATATTTACATTTGCTCTAAGAACTCTTTACATTTCCAGTGTGGCTTTGAATGGGCTTTCATATATAGAAAACCATTTTTTTTTTCTTGTTTTGATGTACCTGTTTCTGACATATTTCTTTTTCAAAGGTGTTTCATTTTAACATGGGCTTATGAAAAAACAAATGCTATTTAGAGAAGGGTATACATTTTTGCAAGAGCTCCAATTTACAAGGAGCTGAAAATAAGCCCTTATAATCTTTGAAGAATTATATTGCTCAGGTACAAAATACTGAGAAAACTTATTATTTTTCAGGCAGTAGAAGAAACGAGTAAGTGGCTTTGATATTTATAAGACAATGTCTCTTGCTTTTTCCTTTCCAAGCCTTACTTTAAATATTCATATCTGAAAGTAGCAAGAAGCCTCTCCGTGTTATTAGACAGAAAGAACGAAGTATTTCATAGGAGAAACAGAAAGGTTTTCTGTTAACCCGCATGCTGTCTGGGAAGAAAGCAGTGGAAAAGGGGATGGGGAAGATGGCTCACATGCCTGAGACAGCTTTTCCA
>VYZW01051773.1:22368-68588 GCA_013401315.1 Balaeniceps rex
ACCCTTCCTACAGCTGTGCAGGCTTGAGAAGGTCGGTCCTGCCCGTGTCGGTGTCAGTAATTCAACAGCTTTCACTGACAGCAAATAAGATAAATCAGGTTGCTGTATCTAAATAGGTTGGTGTCTATATAGTCACATTAATATGAAGCTATTTACATATGAGTTAGTGCCCACACTGACACTTCTTTCATTGTCCATACTTTGCCAAAAATAAAATCCTGGATTCGCCTGGCATCACACCCAACTATCTACAAGGAAAAGTATTAAAAAGAAGATGAAAGGAAGAGAAAACTTCTCAAGTAGGCTGATACAATTTGTCCCAAAAGTGCCCAAAGGGAGCTAGGAAAAGCGTGGTTACTGCTGTATTGATATGGCCGGTCTTCCCTTTTTAGCGTGAACATTGGCCAAGAGATAATTCTGCCTGTTGGCGATTGTGTGGATGGCCCAGCCTGGACAAAGCTCGTGTGCTTCTGTCAACACACCTGCACGCCTGCTCCCAGACTCAGAAGATCTTCAGGAGCACAACACGTACCTCTGCTACTGAAAGGCTTCTCCTGGCTTTACGTTCAGACCAAGCTGTCTGCTAAGCAGGCTCTGACCAACAACCCCTGAAAAATCTCCACCCAAATCATCAGCTTTGTGATCCATGGAGTCACAAATGCCCCAACGAAGATTTTTCCTCAACCTCCAGCTTACAAATTCCTTGTTATCAGAAGAAGCTGCCTTCCTGCCGCAAAAAACCCCAACTAAACCCAAACAAAAAATACCCAAAAAACCCCCCATTTCCTGAAAGAAATCACAATTTTTTTAAACGTTTCAGTAGTTCATGGGTTGGGAGATCACTTTTCTTAGCATCTTGCAAAGTCTCTCACACACACATAGAGCTAAAGGACAGCGGTACTTCTGCCTGCAGAGATGTGATAAATATTTGTAAATGATGAGTAGTGCAAATGATACATAATGAAGAACCAAAGCCATCAGGAGCAATGATGAGATTACTAGCATGGAAAACTAATGCCTGATGATCAAATCTGTACTTGGAAAAGTGCACTGTCTATATACAACCTGCCATCACTAATGTCCCTGTTGCCTGGAGTTGCTGAGCCATCCTCTATAGGTTCATCCCCAACACCCCAGTTCTGGCAATCCTGTCCCCGCAGAGGGGTGCCTCCCCTGTGAGATAACCCACAATTCATGGCTAGGTTAGCAGCTTTCTGGAGACAGGAAAAAACTAAGCAATTCTTTTTTTTTTTTTTCAACAAAGTATGTAAAAGGTTTTGATCTGAGTGAAAATGAATGCAAATTTACAATATCTGTTCTGGAAGTTTTTATTAATTCAAAATGTCTTTAGTGCTTTTGTTTATTTTAAAAAGTCATGCGGTACTCTTACTGTATGATCGCATCCTAATCCATTATTATATTAATCACATTTTAAATGACAAGGACATCTATGATCAAAGAACCTCATCTTTTTTGAATCACAGTATCTCCTGAAATAACCTGACACTGATCTAGACAAGAGGAGGCTTTGGTGTTAAAAACAAAATCGGATTCACTATTAGCCTACAGTAACTTTCCTTTCTTGTTACTAATTTCAGTTCTTACCGATTAATCATGCTGAATACACCAGGCGGATTCTCAGCAAGCGGCATCTGTAAAGTATTCTGGTCTAATCCCTGTTCAATCCATCCAGGAATCCCAGAGATAACCTGCGACTCCCTACAAACTGGCTCTGTCCCTGGATGATCATTTCACATCCCCATGGCAGGCAAAATAACAAGTATTTTGCTCTTGCAAGTATCCTCCTAATAACCCATTTTTTAAAATGATTTTAAAATCTACGTGGCATTCATGGCCATGCAGATCAATGTGACAATCCTGACATCACTTCTGCTTCTGACCGGAGTTTATTTCACTACTACTTTTTCCAAGTTCACAAATCTACTTCTATTTCAACTTTACAACTTAATTCACATTTTGGTAATCTCACGCTCATTTCACTTAAATGGCACATGCTGTAAAATGCAATAAAACATATTGGCATCTTAACTGACTGCAGAAATTGCCTCGTGGGGACTTTTATATCCAAGGCTTTGTCCCTGGATTCAGCAGTAGCATGATGTTCCCATGATACGTGAAGCTCAGAGCTCCACACTTACTGTTTCACCGGATTTCCAGGCTGTTTTTTTTATTCTGCTGGGTTTACTAACTGTAAGCCCAGATAGCTCAGTCCAGGATATAAAATCCAAGCTAATTAAAGCTACTAGAGAAAAGGTGTGGTGAGATAATTTCTCAGTGTCCTGATCCTCAGGTACGACGAGCAGCAGTACTGGGGCTGCTCCCTGTGCAATTACAGTAGCTGATTGCACTAAAGTAATTCATTTAAATTCTAAACATGGTTTAATGAGGTGTATTGTAAATAGCAAAGATTCACAGAGAATGACCCCTAGTTAAGATGCTTTCAGGCAAATAAAAAAGCCCCTTGATAATGATGATGTTTCAGCATAAAAATAACAGAGGTAGGAGAAGGCCAGATGCAAAAGACCTCCCCCACTGTGCCATCAACATTTTCTCTTACATTTCTACAGCCAGTTCCTTCCAACACTCAACGTAAAGCAACTGCCCAGGGAAAATGACACATGGATTAAATGCAAACACACTTGGATGTAGCAGGTAACATAGCCCGCAAACATCTATTTTCACTGCAACTTGCACCCAATGCTATTGCACCCCTACAACAAGCGCATGAAGAGATCCCTCTTAAATAAAAATGGACTTGCAAATGACAGAGGCTTAAACGGACTTTAAGAACCTTTCCAGATTCCCTTTTCACAGAAACCAGTGTTTGGTTACTGGCATGAGCCAGGTTTCTCTAGGTGTCATGCAGAAAAGATGACCTTTTTCTTTAGCGTAAACGCCTGGGCTTCCTGGGTAGGTTGGAGTAGAGAAGGTCTAACTCAAGTAGGAACTCTTCAAGAGTAATGAGGTGAGAGTAAAAAGATGGCGGAATGAACTTGCCTGCCTTAATAGAAGGATTAAAGTCTTTTTAAATAGTGATTTGATTGTGAAAAACAAAAGAGCAAGGGAACAATAACTAGGACACAGTATGGACAACCATCATGAAAATCCACTGTGGGGCTTCAAGTCACCAAACTTCCACAAAATCAAGTTAGGCACTTTGTCCAAACTCATTGTCAAAATCCTCTCTTGGTCAACGGAGAGAGACAGGCACTTCCAAAGGGAGATGGCTGCTACTGGAGCTGTGCCAAGAGACACAACCTGCCTAGGTGTCTAGGGTTTAAGTAAGTGAAATGAGAATTAATGGAGAAGAACAACAACTGGACATGTCCCATGCAATACCACACTAATCCCTGGTCTTGAATCACTTCAAAACTCACCTTTTCCCACCAGTTTGGCTGTCAGTTAATGGTGGAGATGCTACAGCCTGATGGAGAGCACTGAAAAGCATCTGGAACTACCACGAAAAAGCTCTTTGTGCCTCTAGTGACTCCACATCTCAAGTTGAGGTGAGAAAGGCAAAAAAAGCTAATAACCTTTCGGGTGGTATCACACTTACTGATGAGCTCCCTGCCTGTCTGAAAGCCTTTAATGGTTTCAGACCTGAGCTGCAATTTTCCTGGCATAGCACTGACCAGTGGCGCAAGTCCCTGGGCACTCCTGTGCCCCGTGGTATGTGTCCACAGCCATAAAATCTTAAACGTTAAGAGATAAGTCCTGTGTTTCTTAAAGGATTGTTTTCTTTTGGTGGGACAATATCAAAGGGAGGTTCTTCCCCCAAATCAACAGTATCCATTAAACGATAAACCTATTCTGCCTCAGAAACAAAGCTCACAGAAGGCAATAAAACTGTCCACTGGTCACAGATCAGGCACTTGAAAGCAATACAAACAGCAATAAAAATGTTAGAATGTTATTTCTGAAAACTTTGCAGCTAAACCAGTATGACAGTTGTGCCTTAACACACAGATCAAGTAGAGAATTTTTTTTTTTTTAAATACTTTTTTAAGAAGCAAACTGTTTCATTCTAGAGACTGACAGGATGAGGCACACAGTCCAAACAGCACCCCAAGGTGTAATGGGAGTTGTAATGTGCCCTGCGAATTAAGGAGCACCCGAGCTCTACCCAGACTGCCTGTGCAGCACCCAGCACCCTCCTCCCTGAGATTACAGCTCACGCAGCACAAGAACCTGTTCTTTACGTATTACCAATCTGCCTACACCCCCCAGAGCGGTCCCAGGGATAACAGCGTTCAGCACCAGGATCAGAAGTTGCTTCATGTGATGTAACAGCAGGCAAAACCAACGCGCAACAAACCCAACCCAAACGCTTCCCAGCTTATAAAGAGAGTCTCGGCACTGGGCTGCAGAGATTAGAGCTCCACATCAGCGAGCTGAAAGCAAGCAAAGAGCTTCTCATCAGCTTTTAATCATGGGGTTAAAGGAAACTCTCCACAGCAAGACAGCATTTTTCCCTATAAATAAAGGCTTTGCTTTGTAAAGCACAGATTTCAGCGGGGACCAGACTTTTGCATGCAGAGGGCCTGATCCTGCTGTCAAATCTCTCTCCAGGTTGTTGATGCTCCAACCATTCACCAGGCTCTCAAAGCCACTGCTGTGGGACTCGGCATTCGGCGGAGCCAGCTAAGCAGCGAGCACGGCCATCTGGAAGACTCACTCAATAAGGACATTTTTCACAGAAACTTATTTCCCACACAGAGAATAAGGTTTATTTGTCTTTGCAGTGGTTAATGTTCTGTTCTGCTTCCCTTCTCTCCCAGTGAATAAATGCCAATTCAGATGCAGTTGCCCCCATGGTTACAAAACAGACTGTCAGCTCCCCAAGAAAAGATTGCTGAGGGCAAGGACAAAAAGTTAAAAAAAAAACAGGGAAAATGTATAGAAAAAATATAGTATTACTGCTTTCTGCAAGCAGAAGAAGCTTCTCTCAAATACTCTATGGGTACTGAAATTTAATAGCATTTTTGCAATGTTATAGCATGTCAGAATTCACAGATACCGAAGAAATTAAGGCTCAATTGTGGAAGTGCTCTGCATGCAGGACTACTGAATGGGTGCTGGACAGAGAAAATAGTTGCTAGTTAAAGCATTAGTGTTTTGGAAGCTTCTCACCGAGAGACGTTGTAACTTCTAAATATTAAAAATGTACTTACTGGCGTTGAAAATTTGCAGATCTTTAAACCTCTGAATTCCTTCTAAAATGTATATTATATTTTTATTTTGGACAAAAAGATCTGAAACTCGAACTGATGACTGGGAAGAGAAACTTCTTTGGATTGGAAGAGGAATCAAACAGACCTCAAGGAGATATTGTCAGATTAAATTGAGGCAGTAACAACCACAGATATCAATATTTGATGTCAATGGAAGCAATTTTAAGCCCAACCAAACAGGCAGGCTTTAGCAGCTCTTACAACCCGTGTGCTACAACCTTGTGCCACCGAATGGAACTGCTCCTGGGGAAAGTTTGCAAACAGTGGTCGTGCCAATCAAAAGTAGCGCAAAATAAACACACTAGTTTAGCAAGTATCAAGAACTTCCAAGATTCAGAAGAAATCCAGAAGAGCTGGCAGAATGAAGAAAATAAGTGAAATTTATTTATTTTCAGGGAAAAACTTTGAGAAATCCAAGAAGCGAATGGCACAGCAAAGTACTGCGAACAGGACTAAGCACACATCTCTGATGAGGTTGCCTTTGAGCCCTTATAAATAAACACCTCGTTAAACTCAGGAAAAAATAGGGTAAGTCCTACAAATATCTGCAGAGAAATTTAAACCCAACCAGAACCAACTACCTAAACTCTGTATGTCAGAAAGGTGAATTACGTGAACCAACCTCGCTTTCAGATCTCATTGCTGTTACCTTTTTAATTACGGAGAAAGGTTAATAAAATCTAGCAGAAATTTATTACACTTCGAAGACAAGACTTTGCTAAATTTATCTCCAGTTCTATCCTGCAGTGAGTGCCTAAGACAGAAATAATAACCTGTAACTTAAGAATCTTTTTTTTTTTTAGTAATAAGTACAGAAAGGTATTGCACAAAAATTCTCCCCTGGGGACTACAAATTTATACTGCAATGATAAAAGTCAACAACAGCAACAAAGCTTTCACAACTTTCCAAAATCCTGTTGATTCTTTCAGGCAAAGCTCTCAAACTAATAAAAGCAAACCACGTTATCCTCCTGTGGGGCAACACCGGGCTGGATTGCTACAAATAACATGGACAAACCCCAAGATGCTGCAGCCGAGTCCTTGGATGTCCTCTGCACATCTTCATTCATTTCTTCCTTCTTACTTGCTCTTATTTATTTTGCTTCAGCTCTTCCCAAAGATGAATGTTTAGGCAGCAGTTGAATTCCAGACTGGACTGGGGACCAGTGCAAGTTTCAGGCTCCAATCTAAAACCTAGTGTTTTTTTTAGCCTCAGGCAATTTCTTTCATTGAGGTACAATGGATAATTAGGCAGAATCAGCAGCAAAAAGGCAAGTCTACCATCTCTGTGAAGATTTCTCAGGACTGAATTTTTCACTGACATAGTTTCATAAGAGATCAGTACAGTGCTGCAGCCACACCAAATAATCTCCTATCTAAACCAAGACCAGCAAAAGTGGCTCAACAATATTTTTTTTTTTTTTTTGGCTTAGAAATGTCAGTGAAGTGGCAACGAGACTCAGCAACCATGACTTGATTATATTTCTCTCTGCAACCTCAGGTTCAGCTAATTGCTCCCCAAGATAATGCCAACAGACAAAGATACATAAACTGCTATCTATGTTACAGAGGGCTGGGGCTTTGCTTCGGCTTGCAGCACACTTGCTCTATGCTCCTCTGTCCTCATATGACAGGTCCCTACAACCACGAAGGCTCCTCGAAGTTGGAAAAGCAGAATATTTTCCAAGTGGCTACAGATGGGACGTGGCCAGTATTCAGCAATGCCCCCTCCTGTGCATAAATGCCAAGAGGGGGATGATTGGGCTGTTCTTCACTTGAGGACCTGATATCACCACTCATTTTGTACCGCAGGCCAGGAAAGGCTTTGCCATGCTGGATGTGCCGCTGTGTGAGCTCTCCCTGGTGGCCATGGCCATCTCATAGTCTCCTGCTCAGTGCAGCAGCAGAAGCCACAGAGATGGCTGTGGCCATCTCTGCCACAGCCATCGCTTTCACTGGTAGTGAGACTGAACTAGGCAACTCCAGGGTTGGCCACACTGAAAACCAAGCTCCTCTGGCTGACCATTATCTTGTGTGTATCCGCCACAAGAGGGAACGCACACCACAGCCTGCGCCCATGGTCAGCCTTGGGAAGGCACATAGTCTCCAAATGACTTGGCTTTGGAGAACAAGTGCTGCCCCCCAAAGTCAGCTAGCCCCGATCTTGGCTTTGGCTTCAATCACCATCTAAAGTGCCTCTTACCAATCATGACCTCCCAGAACATGTTGCACGAGCTGCAAAGCCCAAAAGATTGACCAAAAGCATGCTCAGTCACAGCAGATCAGGAATAAGACTGGAATGAGGATTTATCGGTGTATAACACTGTTCAACAAAGGCCTGTGGTTGAAGGACGTTGCGAAGAAAATGCTGTTGGATGAAAACCGACATCGTCTTGTGGGGGAGCAGAAGGGCACATACATGAAATGACAGAGCTCAGGAAAAGACACGCCAACAGACTGCTGGCAACTGCAAGGAAAATCATTTCAACATAGTTATGTTTTCAGGTCTAAATTAACCCAGACCTTCAAGTCTAGCTTGGGGAAACCAAATGGTAGGTTTGGGATCATTTGTCCTTCGTCTGCCCAGAGTACCTCTAGTTATTAACAACATACCCAAACCACATGGACGTATTTATTCGCCGCTGCACAGAAGACCCCTGTACAGCAGCCAGCTGCACATGATAAGCACAATAGTGACATTACATCACCAAAAGAATTCAAAGGAAATTCAATAAACTTCAATTTAATAAATTCAATATCCTGAGCACCTACTTCCCAAGCCTGACAAAGTCTTAATATATGCAGCTGATTATAAATGCCTAAAAAGTACACAACAGTAAAACAGTGTTTATTCAGTGATGTTTAAATTATGACTCTAATCTTACTCACATTCTCCCTCCTTAAAAGAAGGAAATGCACTGCTTTTCATGTCCCGGCCGCAGTCCCGCAGAACTGCGTCAGTGGCACATCTGTATGCACTCGACAGCGGTTCTGCTGGTTGTTTCTCTCTCCCGAGTGCTGACAACAATCACACCACTTCTAAGCACCCGACACCAGGGAACCCATCAAAGCTGGGCATTTTTATTTCCTCTGCCTAAACTTCACCGGACTCTAGTAAAATGGATTACAATATAATAAAGGAAGGGAATATACTATGCACTTATGTAAACACAGGGAGAAAAATTAGGAAGCTCAGAGAAACAAAGGAAAAAGGAAAACATAAATTGTGAAGCTTGTGCACTACAGCAATTCCGCTACTGCAATACCCTGCTCCAAGACACCCCAAACCACCTCACAGGATGAAGGCGTAAGCCACCTCCAGCAGCAGTTACGAAATAATTTACTGAAACATGTGCTCCTAACCTCCACAAACACGTATTTATAGCCCATTTGATACCTTCCCCGCTTTTGTAATCCTACGCACCTACAGAACTCAGGTCAGCACTTTGAACCTCAGACGCTTTTTAGATTCCTGTTTAGCTCACAATGTCAAATCCTCTCTTTTGGTACCCATTTCATTACCTATAGCTTAACGTAAAGCGTGTACTGACCTGCAGCTGTCAGATCAGATTCTTCTTATTCACAGTGGCAGAAAAAAGCAGAGCGTACACGCACGATAGCCTAACCCACTCTGGTAATCCACCCAGGGTAAGTGATACCCTTTCTTACTGAAAGCCCAAGGGAAAGCAGGTGCAACCCAATCATTGATCTGACAAGTAATTTGTGGCTTCACTTGACAAAGATTAATTAATATTGGAAGAGAAATGGGAGCAGGAACAATAAGCAGCAGAGATCCCCCAGGGAACTGATCAACCAGAGAGATGTGTTTCGCGACTAACAGGCGCATCAACAAACCACTGAATTTCAAAGTCTCTAAAATCAGGACTCTGCTTAAGACAGCAGCTCCAGCCCTGCGTCCGCAGTAGCAGTTGCTGATGGACCCCTCTGGGGGGATGCTGAGTTCAGAGCAAACCATCCCAGAAGCTGCAGGCACCCAGCTCTGGTACCCATGGCCCTTCACAGGTCGGGTGCTCGGGCAGCTGCGGCTGGGAGATCCGGACACCAAGGGGAGCTGGGTGGCCAGCCAGGCTGTCCCCAAACTGCAGGACACGACTGCGGTCATGACTTCCCAACATCACGGAGCAATGGGAGGCTCCCTCCCTGCACACACACCTTGGTTTCTGGGCAGCAAAAACCAGGATGTGAAGATGGTGCATCTCTGGTCTCCTCCGGAGAGCCGTGACGTCCTCCTGACTCCCACAAGTTAGATTTGGCTACAGAAAGGCTTTTGCTTTTTGAGTCCAACCAGGAGTAAGGCGCAAAGAGCAAGCGTCCAATCTGCCAAGTCTCTTTCTGCTTCTTTCTCAAAACTTAGTCCTACTTGGAATATAACTACATATATAACTATTTAAAGGCATAAGCATGCGGCTTTCTATACAAACTGCTACCACTCCAAGCTGGCAGGTAGACTGGGGAGGGTGCTGTAAATTTACCAGGTGTCATTCTGAAGAAACTGTTTTACTTTCATCCCTTAAAATACATCTGCAGGGTCTGTACACACACCTGGAGCTTCTCACAGAAATTAAAATTACACCGTAACTATAACCAGAGGATGGTGCTGGACGTGTACATAGCTGGCAACGGCACCCTCCCCGCTTTTCCTAGGAAAGGGAAGAGACTTGTAGCCAAGCTGCAATTTGGAGTAACTATCTGAGTGAAAGCGGTACTTAATTACAGAAATGAGTTTTCATACAACTACATTAGAATGACTTACCCTAAATATATGATATCTAGCTTCATCACTGTAAATCAGCGAAGACTTATAAACGTCAGCTCCAAGTTAGGCTAATATAAATATTTGACGGAAGTTCACAAGAATGTATAAACAATACGATAATGACACTGAATTATTTTGTAACATTTAAAATGAGCTCTTACTCTTAATGAACTTACTGCATACTGAAATGATTTTAAATTATTTGTTCTACCTACAGTTGTTCTGGTATATAAAGAGATTATATTAATGAGGTGTAATTCTGACGCATAGCAACTTGTAGTGATGTGTAAAATATCAGTTCAATGTTTAGCATATTAAAGGCATAAATATCAAGCAATCCTGAAGTTTACGGCCAAGTAAAATCCCACTGCTGATTGGAAATCAAACTCACGAGGAACCACTCTGAGGTTAGCAGCAACGCCTGAAGATTTCAGCGGGAGGAAAATTCAGCCACATTGCAGGTGCAACGCTCACCTCGTGCATCACTACTTGGACACCACGAGATGTACAGAGCAATTAGCACGTTTTAAACAAGCTGAGGACAGAGTCAAGACCTTCTCTACTGGTAGCAGCACTAAAATGTGAGCGTAATTTACACCAGGTGCTAAACTGAGCTGCTGCCAAGCTTTGGTAGCATGAGATCCCGGAGCAGCGACTGCCAGCTGTGCAACCTTAGCGCCTGCAAAGCTGAGAGAAGGGATCAAGACCTGAAAGTCTGGCTTAACTAAATATTCAGGATTGGACGTTCAGGGAACAGGAGGAGGTAGCTACTGGCTCCAGAAGAACAGAGTGGGAATTGCTCCAAGGCAGGAAAAATACCATTTCATCACTCAGGCAGCCATAATCACATTTGACAGAATTTGTACTTTTCTGAAGAAAATTTTGGCTGAAGCTGAAAGCAGACGCGTAAGTAACCACAACACAAAAGCAATGTAATTTTTCCTTTTTCCAAGATGGATCTGTCTTAATGAGTTTGCTCTTGTACATCTCCTCCGAACAGCAGTCACGTCCGCCTCTCATTTAGAAATGTCTAGCCGCTGGATACAGGCTTTACATTCGTGTTTCTCACTTGGGATACGGAGCCTCAGTTTAATCCTACACAGCAACCATTTCTTGTACTGTGTACTTGACTTTAAGAACACTAGTCAGTGCTATTAATTGGCTGCCTCAACAATTAATTAATCTTGTTGGTAAAACATCTTCATTCTGTGTAACACACACTTGAATTTCCATGAGTTAATGAAAGTGGGATACCAATTAAGAGACAGAAAAGAAACAACCTGGGGAAAACCAGACCAAAACAACAACCAAACAAAAACCAACCAGAAGAACAAATCCAACTTTTTTTCCCCACATCTTTTTATCAAATACTTTTATTTACCGCTTTTTGCTATTTTTTTTTTAAATTCAGGAGGGTTCCTGCACTAAAATTCAGATGACAGTTCAGGTGCAGACTTCATACACAAATGTTTCTTTCTAATTTATAGAATAAATAATAAACATTTTCTAAGGTGACTTTTGGTCACTTTTCAAAAGCACGTATCTGCCCCCAGGTGCCCCCTGGGACTCTTGCAAGTGCCTGCTCCCTTTGCCACCTGAACACCTTTACAGATCTACTCTTCAATCTCTAAGTCACGCAGAAGCTGGAAGGCCGTTGCCAGGGTCACATCTACCCCGTACGTTTGGGTTAGTCCCTTTTATGTGGCTGCATTTCACTTTGGTACTGGGACTTCTGACATTTTGGAAAACTTTAAGGCTCTGATCATCTGATTCAGATGCAACCCCAGACTCATAGACACCTACGTTGTGGGGGTGGCTGGATTCTCAACTCTACTTCAACCCTCTCTCTTATTTTAGCATTATATAATGCATCTATTTCAGTCCGTACCATCAAACAGTAAAATTAAGAAAAGCCATGCTTCATAACTGAATATAAAGTAACTTCTCCATGCTTGTGCTCCCAGCATTTCCTACCCCAGAGACATTTAACCACATCCAGTCACCTACCACAGGGACACGTGCAAATGCCGTGGAGCAAACCTACCTTCACATGCTTGCTCTTATTTGTATGCATTTCTGGGAGTAGTCCGGATGCAGGTGGACCTTACCCCTGCACATCCAGAGATCGCTGATGCCAGGCGTACTCACTGACTCGATCCTGGAACCTACATGCAGTGAACATGAGCTTGGCCGGCGCTGGTCCTGCTAATGCCCTTTTTTTTTGCACTGGCTTCAACTGGTGTTTTTGATATCACTTTCTAGCAGCAAAACAAAACCTGCTAATATGTTTCAGTGACAAGGTGGGAGCCAGCTAATAGTTTTAGCTCCCACCTCTCTCGTAATTACAGTTTTGAGAACAAGTACCCGATTTTCTTCCTGTGCAAGTACAAGTCATTCTTTTAATAAAAATTGCAGATACACATTAATATTTTAACATACAACCTCCAGAGAGTGTAAGGCATGCCATTACTAAGACTTGCCCTACATCTCCATAGTATTTCTTAAACTTCTTAAGGTTTTATATCTATTCTTTTATTCCCAGGTGACAATCTGTGAGACTTCTGATAATAAAATATAATAAAAAAAAAAAAGCTTAACACTAAAATTTAAATGCTTAATAAAATAGTAACTGGAAATTATATTAAAAAAGCAGCCCTTTCATATTTTATTCACAGTTTGGCTTTGAGCGGGGAAAGCTTGCCAATTACTTTTCTGGATAACCTATTGTAAAGCTGCTGATTTTGAACGAATAGCCATAGTTTTACAGAACAGCTGCAAGCAGGGAAGAGTAGACAATCCCCACCAGCGAAGAGAAAATAAAGTGCTCTCTCCTCTGGCTCTTAACAGAGGCGAATGTTATTTGTTTTAATGAAGAATGGCTCATAGAAATGCTCTTTGGATCTGGTTTTTTGGAAAGACTTTTGTCAGATAATGTTTTAAAGTATTCTCAAATGTTTTATATTGTGCAGCCTACCCAATCCACCGGCTAATACGTAATGAAAACGTCCAGATCCATCTGCAGAGTAGAAAATACTTCTAAAGTTAATGGCATTTGATAAATGACACCTTCTTCCCCAGCTATCCTTAACCTGACGTGGTGATCACACATCTGTCTCCTTTCCCAGTGGAATATTCGTTGCTGCTACCTCCAAGCCCTGAAAGCTCTCACCTGCCAGCTGATATTAAGCAACAGCCTGACAGCAGAGGAAACAAAACAAAACAAATCTGTGCAATTCAAGAGTAACTGGAAATATTCCTAGAGAGGGACAGATTAGCACAAGAATGACTGCTGGTCATTAAACACCGTCCAAAACATTTTGCAGCGTAGGTCCCTCATATTTCACCTGTTTCTATGCTAGGAAAATGTGCTCTGCTTGCAGAGCTGTATCTATTTTTATACTATGTGAGGGAAGGGATTCAATGGCTTTCACACTGCTTTAACACACTGCACCCTGCATAATTTTGTCTGATATTATGTAGTAAAGTTACAACAAAAGAAAACCAGTGCCACACATTTCCCTGAGAACCAGGCTGGACTTTTCTTAACGTTAAGCAGCAATGGCTGATACTGGATGCAGCTGGGAACACAGTCACCCACATCGCTGTACTGAATATACAGAAAAATATCCAAACCTACACCCAGTACAGCTATTTTGCAGAAGAGTGAGGTTGTTCACCAAGTCAAAAGCTACAATCTTGGGAGATAAGAAATGCTCTCAGATCCTGTGTCCCTGTAGTCAGTACGAACACTTCTATCTACTTGCACAAATTGTCTCCTGGAATCAAGTTGCAAAGGGCTTCAACAAGGGCTTGGGACATTCAGCCCAATTCATTCCTCTGCCAGCAAAATGGTGCCGAGAATTGTGTACGGAAAATCCAAGAGGCATTTTATCATGGAATTCACACTGGGAACAATAGGCTTACAGATCTCCCGAGTCCTCAGCCTAGTGTCACCTTTCCTATGGGGTTTGCCATAAAACTTGGCCATAAGGAGAACACTGCTGCGTTCAGCAGGGTGGAATTCATCCTCTCCCAGTAGGGAAGGGATGGGGGCTAAGCAAGACCTCAGCTTCTTCAGATGATGCCTCCTAGGGATCAGCTCATTCATACATACAGCTACGTACCCAGCCCTGCCTGGGGAACGCTTGCCCATCGCAGGCTGCGGGTGGGCCGCAGCACTAGCTGCAGCTCCTCGGCCGAGACCGCGGGACAGAGAGGAGTGCTGTGGTGCTCCACTCCTGGGGTTTGAGCACCTGAACGTCATTCCCTTGCATCTGCACTCACTCCTGATTTCATGCTTCATAAGGGCCTGTTGGATTTCTCTCTTTTGAGTTCAGCTACAGCATGCCTTTATTCAGTTGACCTAGAAACTCTCAGCCTATAAATTGAGGTGCAGCTTCTCCTTTGCGTGGCCCTGCAGATAATAACCCTTGCAGATACACCCCAAAGGTGTCCCAGCCTTCACGGTGGGATTCCCAGCACAGCCCGATGGGGGTAATCTTGACCATTGACTTCACCATAGCATTAGACCACTTGCGAGAGCTCAGGAAACTCCCATCACAAACTGGATGTGGAGAAGACACCACATGCCTTGCTGTTTCAAAGCAAACAAGCCCTGGTCCTTTTTCTAGGGAGCAGCTGACCTCTCAGTTTCCACACTGCAACTTGTGCTTAAACCACGTCCTCTGCAGCAGCAGTTGTTGAACGATGCTGTTTCCTGAGCTCTGGCACTACCAGGGAACAGTGCTGGTAGACATCTGTTCTGGCATGATAAGGAGGCATAAAAGTTAGTTGGTGTCCCCTCAAATGCACCACTTCACCTAGCACCATTCAAAATACAGGAAAAAGGCAATGGGTGGAGAATGAAACAAACGAGGAGAGGAAAGAACCTGTCTGAGACTCCCAGCAATGTGTAAAGAAACAACGTGGAGGCTCAGAAACCCTCTCATAAGAAAGAATGTGACACGCGAGGCAGCCAGTGCCTCCTCTGTAGCCAGGCTGCTCTAGAGCTGGCTCAGAAATCCCTCCTCAGCTTGGGAAGGCACAAAGGTCCCTCCGAGCAGCGAGGCACACGCGCCATGGCCAGACACACCGGCACCGTTGTAGCCCAGATGCTTTCCCGGCGGTATGGCACGTCGCGCAGGTTGGCAGCAAATTCTTAGCATGAACACAGGGATTTTATCACTGCCCTCTTTGTTTGGCAAACTTTTGTTAAGATTTTGTCTAATTGTCATAAAGCATATGTATTCATTTAAAACACACATCAGTCAAACAACCGTTCAGCACACTTGGAAATACATATTCAACAGGAGATGGGAAACTCAGCCTTCTTAAAAAGCCTGAGACAACTTTCCTCGTGGGAAGAAATTTAATATTTTCTGAACATTTGCTATTAATTAAGTACCCAATTAAGCATAAAACCAGTAAATATCAAAACTGATCATTTATATAAAGTGAAGAGTACACAGAATGACAAGGAATTTTCCCCTCCTTCAAAGATTAGACACAAAAAACCCATTGGAAGAAAAGCTACAGTGAAGGCAGGACTTGGTAACTAAGGAAGCCGTAGAACAAGATTAAACTCCAAATCCTTCATGAATACTCTTTTCTGGTCAAAATGAACTAATAATTTGCCCTATTCCCTTCAAAGGGATTACTTAAGTGCAAAGTTATGCATGTACCTAAAAATATTTACGGGAATGGATGTCTTTATGCAAATTGAAAATAAATTAATCAGCTCAGCCAGACAGTGTTTCACACGGGCTCCCAGTGAAGACAGAATACATGACACTGTCCGAATAAAAGATGAGGTCATTCCATAATCTCCATGAATGTAATTCTTGATGAGGTTATGAATAATATCAGTTCTCATTATATCTCATGGTTGTTTGAAGTCATTCTACATCTCAGTATGCGCAAGTCAAATATCACTCCATCTGGAAATACATTCCTTAAAGGAAGCAATTTTGTTCATGTTAGAAAGCCTAATCCTACAAAGTCCCCAGGAAAAGATTCTGTCAACTTCAAAGCAGACCGTACTTCATGCAAAATATGGTAATAGTTATTCAGCCCTTCTGCAAATTAGAAATATTCATTTCATCAAGGTCATGCAATGAGATACACTTGAAGGACTTTGCTTGCTCATTTTAAAACCTGGTTTCTATATATTGCTCCATAAGTCTGTGTTTAGTGCGAACGCGAAGAACATGGTAAAACTCCCAGGTTGTTAGGTATGAAAACTGCACTTGAACCCATTAGACTCATTTAAGGTGTTTTTTTGTCTATTTTTTACATTAAAACACACTTTTCATCAAGCACATAAAGTTAATTCGAAGCTCACGCATATAGGGAGATTCATTACTAGAGATGCTAAAGAGAAAAATGAAATATAAAAATAATCAAGTGTGTTTCTTAACTGCTTTTATCTCCTTTAGGGTCAAAGATATCAGTGTGTCTTCATCACGACCATATACCTAATGCGTGACATCCTTAGGCAGCACATTCGGAGGTGCTCAGGTGCTTTGAATGCATACCTACAAACCAGGCAAACCTGTATAATACTTCGGGTTTTAATATTTCTAAACTACAAGCTATATCCTCAACGTTGACTGAATCTTAGGGTGGATTCTGGTCTGGGAGACCTAATAAAAACAAGATGCTAGTGGAAGACTTTTGATGGAGGAGCAGAGGATCTCTCCTCCCAAGCCAGGCAAGGAGATCCCATTCCCTACAGCCCTAAGGAAAACCAACTGCAGGTCGATACCGCACTGGGGAAGGGGAAAGCGTAGCCCAGGCTGTGCATACCCACAATCAGCAATAGCACGTACCCTATCCTAAAGAGATGTCAGTTTCATTATAATTTTTAAATGTCTGAACCTTATCTTTCCAGCATATGGTATCTTCAAAGGCTTATTAAGCAGCAGAATTAAGCAGCTGTGCCGACAAACAGGGAGGTTAACGCCATTGCTAACAACTAACAGCAAAAATAAAGTCGCAGCGCAATTGTGTTTGGTACAATAACAACGGTCCTGTGGGGGTAGGGAGGGTGGAGGGTTCCTTGCAAGTTTTTTGCAGCTTTTCTAGCAGGAAACTTTTAAAAATGAGACATCCTTGCCTAAACAGAAAGATAAGTGGATGCAATCAACATACTCTTTAATTGTCTTTCCCATGGCTCACTGCAGAAAAAAGCCCACACCTTTATTCAGCAGGTACTAATTTGAGAGCACTGTATTTTTAGGGGAATAAAAAAAAGCCGTATGACTGACATATATTAATTAAACCCTGCTGTGATGTTTATTAGTTTGGGAATAATTATTTAATCAAGAAATAGCTGCCAAGCTTTTGATTCAATGCTGATGAATAGATATGTTCAAAAAGATATCTGAAGCCAACTGAAGGAGGAAAAAATCCAGACTAATTCATAGGAATTTGAAAGCAGTAGATCAGCATAAGAACATTGACCCTGCATTTATTCATGTGCAGAGACCTTTAGCTTCTTTCCTGAATAAACACCATTTTGATCTGCAAATGTTTATTGGCATAACTGAGCCAAACATAAAAAACCCCCTACCTGAAGGAAACGGGATAAACAACTTGGCAGCTCCCTGACAACTTGTGCAACATGTATTCATTCTTTCCACTGGTCCTACATAAACACATCTAGTAAGGAAAAAAAGTTATGTCAAGTGCATGTCCTCTTGCTTTTCCTTTAAAGAAGTGGATAAGCTTTGACTTCTTGACTAGCGTTAAAGCCAAGTGTGAAACACATTACATAGCTCTCCACTGTACTTTTGGAAGAAAATTCAGTTTTCCTTTTTCAAGAAATAAATGCTATATTGGAGGTCTCCTGCCCCGGTTGCATTCACAGTGCAAACTCAAGCAATAATCCAGTGGAGAAACCGTCAGCGAGAAGAGCTCTGGAATACATTCTATATTAAAAATAACAGACATAGCCGGTTGCCCACTGACTGAAATAAAAATGTCCTGCACATAATTTAGTAAATTTTTAGGTCTGTAACCAACATCACAACGCAGTCTCATGTATTACTACTATTACAGGTAAAACCACAGCCGCGCTGCATCTTCTTGCAAAACAAGGTACACCCCAAACCAGAAAGCCTGCAACCTAACGCTGTCGTTCCTGCAAGAAGTGGCTACGAAAAGACTGCTGCGTAGTCAGATGCAAAATTAGAATTAAAACCTCAAAATTAGAATTAAAAACTCGTGTAATGAAAGAACAAGGAAATCCAGAAAGATAAGGAGGAGGAGGAAGAAGAGCCCTAACACGAAGCTTATATGATTTCTCTGCAGTCAGGCGAATGTCACGGTGGATTAAGAAACAGTTAAAACTCTACACACACACACATATATACATACGTCTGTGCACATGTATATACATGCACATAAGTTTGATAAACCAAATACATGGCTTGGAAAACAACTGCTTTGGCAGACATGTTTCTAAGGGATCTGAATCAGGGAACTGGATTGAAAGGCAAGATTTTGCTTTCTGGACAAGTTTTTCTCTGTCTTTCTGAAAGCAGAATAATAAACTGCAGAAGGGGTTGTCAATTCAGCAATTCATTTATGCTTCTCTAAAAATGATAAAACCTTCAGAGGATCGATCTTATGCCAGCAATGTCTGCTAAAACAGCACTGATTTTCTCTGGAGCGGCAGGTCGTACCGAGGAAGAAATTGTACCTGAACATGAAACCAGGGACTACACAAGTATCTTGATGCTGACAGAGGGGTCGCTGGTGGTTTAACAACAGACTTGTCTTTCTGCTATTGAGGTAATGGTCTTCTAATTTTAGAAAGAGTGGGAGATTTTGCGAGCCTGAACTTCAACAAAGGTTTTGTCTGTCAGAGTGAGGAGGTGTAATGGGAACTAAGGTAGGAGGAAGGCATCACGTAGGGGAAAAAGTGCCCGAACTCCCCTGAGCACAAAGATTTTCTCCTTCCCAAGCAAACCTGAACTCAAATTTGCCACGTCTGGGGACCCTCCTGAGAATATACCATTGGTGCCATCATTTCAAACCCACTCCACTTGTTAAGTAGCGCTTGGGATTTTAGTTTTGGCCTACTTTGTCGGGGTTCACCTTCTAGCTCTTTCCATGAACATTTTATGATGCCAGAGCTTTGCGAGACAGCAGTCTGCACTCGCTAACAAGGTGTGAATAATTTTAGCAGCGCTATTTCTTGCGGCTCCCTTTCCTCTTGAGTAAGCTAAGAGGTATCGCACCAGGAGGGCAAGGGGCAGAGCACACACCAGATCATACACGGTCCATCTCCTCCCACCTCTTGTATGTGCCTGGATATCACAGGCAACCTTAGTTCTGCCTTTTCCACACTTTTGAGGAATTAATTTTTGAATCTTAACAGTTTTCTTCTAAGACTGTTTCCTGTGTTTAACTTAAAGTACCTAAATTAAGTACCTAATTTACTGATTCCTAGAGTAAATCATGAACAACAACAACCTGGAATAAATATCTGCACTAAAAGGAGCACTGTTTACACAGCTACCTAATACATGGTAACTGATTCAGGATCAAAGTCTAAAGAAGATGAGAAAGTTTCTATTTTTCACCTGTCTAATCTCTTCAGTAGTATAGGACAGGCAAGCTGTTTATTTTGAATAGCCAATACATGTTCAGTCTACAAACACCGTGTTCTCCACTGAGATTTTACTTCAAACTCAAAAAACATTTACTAAAGACAAGTTTTTAAGGAGTGTCTAGACTAGTCTTCACCCAGGTGCCATCTGTTTAGAAATACAGAAACCTGTTTATGCTGTGTAAAAGTAACCCCGTGTAGGTAGGAATGACAAAATTGGTAGAGTTACAAAGCCCAAATAATTGTGCACAAGACTTTCAGGAGGCTGATACAATAAAAGGCCTGCGAAACCTTAAAGGAAAGCCAGAAAATTCAGATTCACGGTTAGTAATATCCTGTTCCATATACTGAACATTTTTAAAGGGTAACCTGCTGAGCAAGGACTGCATGCACGAAGGCTCAGATCTAGTCCCATTTACTGCAACGTACTTTTACAAACGCACGCAGGTGGGTATTTTGCCCCTACATGCATAGAAAGGACTTGAGACTAAACTGGGTCAGTGTGTTACTGTGACAGTAGTTTTTATGCTGAAGATGGGCACACACGGTACACAGAACAGAGAGCTGCAAGCTTTGCCTTCTGCTGGTCCTGCTGTACACGGCATTATTGTTTCCGATGGACTTAGCCAAATGAAGTCACATTAAAACCAGGTTGTTCTTCAAAGCCTGTACCACCTCTCATATTATACGTAACGCTACAAAAAAATTACCTTAGCACTGCTTTGACTCCTACTTAAGCTACACTTCGGAAAACCCCAGAAAATGTGTAACAACATACTAAACAGCAATCGTATGAGATCTAATTTTGGTTTTATCACCAAAGGGATTGTGGAAACAATCCATGGGCAACAGAACTGAAATAATCAAGACAAAGAGGTACAACCATGCATACAAATCAGGTATGAACATTATCTCTGATAAGCCTTGAGATCTCTTTGTCTGCCTACAGCTGGCTCGGTGAAAGCAATGGGCATGTCAAATATTATTTTTTCATTACCACTGGAAGGGCACCTACCTACCTTGTAACATCGAGTTGTATACTTTATCCTTCTGTATTTGCAGACCGATACAAAAGCCTCATGAGTACTTCACACAATAGAAAGGTTTACATTCATGATTTGAGATTGAGGGTGAACCCCCACGCAGAACCACACTCATCACAGAACATCACCTGGCTGGAAACAGACTGCTTAAAACCAAATAAATATCCCTGCTTCCCAGCATTGGGCTGTTCTGTGGCTAGTCTGTGGCACTCAGAAACAAGGAAAAGGGCATTTCATGTTACCTGTTCACCGTGAACATAAAGCACGTGATATGACGTCTTAGCCGCTAGCTCACCAGGCAAACGTAAAGACACACAAATACAACTTGCTAAAGATTTCTCTCTTACCTGCTGTGACAAAATTTGATTTTGATGTTTAAAACTTGGTGCTCTTAAGTAGAGTGGACATGAGCAGTTCTTGCATCTACTGCCCGCGGCACGCAGGATCAGAATAGAAATAGTCTGAAATTCATCTTGGCTCTACTTTACACATGAAAACAGCTCTTACAATGAATTAAAGCTGAGCATTATTTTATGATAATAAATGATGCTTTCTCTTCTTCTCTACGCCCAAACTGTCTTAAATGTAAAATTTCATTCTTCCTAATACTTTACAAGCAGTTAATACAGCTATAAGTTTCAGAAATGGCTGAGTCTTGGGAAATATGAGAAATTAAATTCTAATGCTGTATGAAGATACTGCAGTTTCATCAGGAGTAACCAATGGTGATGAATCTTCACCTATGAAGAGCTCCTGTGTGTTGCTACGGTCTTATATCACTTGCTCCTATCAGTATTATTCTCAACCCCAAACTCTCCCCAGTTTAAATAAGGAAGAGTGATGCAAGTTGGAAAGTAGCCTGCATTACTTAGGTAGTAATACAGCAGGTAGCTGGGATTGAGAGATTAGGTTTTATATGCACCTCTGCCAAAACAACCTAGGTAATGGTACTGTATTACTTGACTCCCCCCAAAATACTATGAAATTCTCAAAGGGAAACCAAGAAAGCATCTGTAATACACAATTAGGTGAAAGAAAAGGAACAAAACCCCCAGCCTTGTTCCCCTCCACAAAATGAAAGACTTCTCCTCATGTCTGCTCCATGTATTTGGAGGGCTACGGTCAGGATCAGGTAAGGATAAAGCAGCACAACTTCCCCGCAGCACAACTCTCTCTAAACATCCATTTGTCCTTGTTAGCATCTTAAACTCAAGCGGCCTTTCCTAGAATTAGCTTAAATCCAGTGAAGGTGCCTATACCCGTGGCGTACTGTGATCGTATCAGCCGCTGAAGAACTGGGAGGTGTCCGAATGTGCCCATAAGCCTCCGTAATGAAGCAGGCAATTCAGTTTTGCACAGGTTATCTCAGGCTTCGCCCGCCCGAGTTAAGTATTTTTATGCATGATCGGGAGTTGAACGAGGGCCAAAGCACAAAATCGTAACGTGAGTTAATCCCTGCAGCTACGACCTTGGGAAACACAGAGGAATCAGCCAAATATTCTCCTAGTAAAAGGGAACTCGGCTGATTTCAGCTTAATGTTTATATCGCTGAGGGACTTGGCTCCGGTTTTCCAATTGGCATACAGACCCATGAAAAGCTTTATCTCTCTTTCCAAAAACGTTATTTTAACCTTAGAAAGAATGGGACTCTTAACATGAGTAAAGGCTACAGACTTGGATGCTTTGACGTTTCTAGACACGTTCCAGACTGTTAAGAGAAATTGGAGGAAAAACCTTTTAATATCTTTTGCGAAGGCGGCCTTTGTCCGGTCTCCAGTAAGAGAAAGCCCCGGGCGCTCTGTGGTGCACGGCCCGCAGCCGAGACCATCCCCGCGATGGCTGCGGACATGCGTAAGCAGCACATGCTTTGGAGCCTACTGGCTAAATCCAGACTTTCCAAGTATTCACAGCCTCAAAACATTTTCCCATGGTAACACTGTGCGGAGCACTCAAGGCTTTACTTCTGTTAAAAACTGAAAAAATATTGTCCTTCTCATGAGTGGCCAGGGAAGCCAGGATCTGTTAAAATTAGTGTCCCAATAAAGAAAATTTATTCAAGTCATAAAAGCTGCAGCATTTTAAAAAGAAGGCTTCCTCTCTTCTTCCTTAACCCCTCATTCATGTTTATCGCATGCTTCACACAGATTTTGGCTTAGCTGATAAAGTATACTTGTAAAGTGTACATCTGACACTGGCTGGTCCAATAAAATGGCAGGCAAGTAGCCTGCTGAGGCAGAATCCCAGTCCTGCTTATGCCAACAAAATGCTGCTGTTGCCATCAGTGAGGCCCAGATTTCACTTTTGATTCCCCGCATACACAATTTCTGATCATAAACAAGTGAAATGTAATGGAGGCATGGACATACCTTAAAGTATAAGAGTAATAAGAGTGAAAATAAGATAAAAATAAGAGAATAAGAGAAAATAAGGAATATTATTATTGTAATATATATCCCATCCTGAACAGCGGGTTTCTCTTCCAGAGCAGTACATAAGATGTCAGTGAGCTACATCCTTGAGTAATTAAACAGCATATCTTATAACTTCCATCAGAAAGAGTCAAAGTTTAAAAAAATATAATAATAAAAGAGAGATGGAGAATAAGCATAAGCTTTCAATGACAAATGCAAGCAACTGATCTTAAAAGATAATTTTGAGCTAGTTTAAATCAGCCTATCTCCATAAATGTCAGGGAAACTATCATAACGCGACCAGAAAAATCAACCCTAGCTTTCCATGCTGTACAAACCCAGGGGAGACAGAAGAAAACATAAATTCAGTTTAAATATGTACTCACATTTAATTATACAGTTGCTACAATTTGATCTTTCTGAGCTGGACCAGAGTGAGGAAAGGGCAGGTTTTGTTACAACGTTACATACACTAATGCATAAGTAGTAGTTGCCTGCAGTATTTATAAGTCAGGGCACTCGAGTGAGTATTTCCAGAGTACATCACATCCACAGTCAGGCAGATGTATCCCCCCCTTGCATTCCTAGCATGGTTTTTTATCCTTAAATGAGAATCTCACCACAGCAAACTCCAGAGAATAAATATCTGGTTTTATTTTAAATTATTTTAGTAGAATTTTAGCAAAAGAATTTACTCAGCCTGTTCCTGCTACAGTAATAGCAATTGACTTTTCATCCTGATTTTATTAGCGCTGTTGGGGGAAATGAAACCAACATTTCATGATAATTCCAAGTAGGAAAGCTCAGTCCTTTAATTTTCTTCTCCCTTGTTAAAATATTCTTCCCCTTACAGAAGAACAATAAAATGGTCGTCTTTTCAGGATAGTACTCTACAGGAACAGATTTCTCTGATCACCCGTTATATCCTGGAAATACTACCTGACCAGTTTAGTGATGCACGTACACTCAAAGGGCAGCCCCTAAAGCCCAGAGGGATCCAAAGAGTTTCATTTTAGCCGTCACGCATCCAAGCTGACAGAACAATTTCAAAAGCTTTAGACAATTATTAGAGTAGCATACTAGCATTTTATCCTCATTTTTGCTTTTTCTTCAACATCTCTAAGAAAAACTGACAGGTATGGACAGTGGTTTTATAGTTCTCAACAGCTGCTATTTCAGAATAAGTAGGGTTTTCTTTACGTGTAATACAGGCAACATCCTTCCCCTCCACCAAAAAGAAAAGGGCAAGGAAGAAATGCAACCGAAAACGTGATATCCCTCCCCAAATTGGAGGGTCCTGGAAGGAGTCGGGCTGCCCCCGGCGCAGCTCTCCATCCCTATTAACCAACCGTCACCATTTCACTCGCACGGCATCTGAGCATCTGCTTGCCGGCTCTGTACTAGCAGAGACACATTCCCAAATTAACAACTCCCTCAAGCGAGACCCCCGTTAAGAAGGTTAGTTAAATAACTTAAGGGAACTTGAAATTTAAGTCCTGCTTCTTTTAAATAAATGGAAAGGTGCATGGCCTTTGCTCTTGGAAACCCAGACTTTTGTCCTCTCTGCTACTACTGTTTTCCCTTGAATCTCTGTGGAATTTGTTTGCTTCAATCATGAAGAAATGGAGATGATGGCTCTACTTTTTTTTTTTTTTTTTAAGTTCTTTAAGTGATGCAAAAATAAAAATTACAGAGCTAAAAATAACGTAACAATTAATTTGATTTTTTTTAAAGACCCTTTCTGACAGCAGCACCAATCCAGCTGTACTACTTCTGCAGACAATTTCTCTAGTTCCAAGGAGAAAATGTAAATCTCCTATATTTAGCTGGGAGACATTATCTTGATTAAATTTATGGAGAGAAAGAAGGAATTTTCCTCACACAAAAAACCAGAAAACAGCGAAGGGAAAATTAGAACTCATGGGGGCAAAAATCACTTGCAAGCTGTGCAGGGGTTAGTTAAATATAAAAGCACGCTTAGAAACCAGCACTTGGCCAAGCAGGTGCCTAGCAACAAAATGCTACACGCGACGTGTTTTTAAATAGGAGAGAAACTCTGCAGTTGTGTTGTTGGTAAGCGAAACAAGAATTCCTGTTTCAAACATCATCTTGCTACTGGTCTATCAAATGCCAGAAGGCCAAGGGATGCTCTCGTGACATCAAACGGAATTGCTAAATTCTCCATTTCCTTCTACATTTTGATAGCAGCGGTACTTTCTATCTATAGAAACCAGATATACGTTTTCCTTTTCTTCACTGGTTTTGTCCGTAAAATCAGAAAAATATTTAAAGGAACTGACGTTACAAATTTGTGACGGTCAAGTGGCTGCAACGCTTCAAACCTTACACGTACCATGAACAGATGAAGATGGCACTCAAGATACACACTATATTTCAGTGCTGCGTGGAAAAAATCCTTTGAAATGTAAGCCAAGAATGTCTCCGCAGGGAAACATGTCCCTGGGATAACTTCACATCAGTGCCCGCAACTTGGGGGAGCGTAGCAGAGGCTTAATTGGCCCTTTCCTTGTTTTTCAACTTGATGTCCTGAAGAGAGATGCATGACTGAACCTGCAGTTAATCACTGTAATTATGGACACTTTATAGTTCTGTATGTTGAACAGGCATAAAAGTATTTGCACGCTGACAAAATAATGTATAGCTTCATATATGTGTAATAGCTGGAATTAAGAACTTACATCTGCATTAAGAGATGTATAGCTATTAAAACACATACAATGATGGAAATAAAATAAGAAAAAGAACAAAGGAAATATTCTGTGGGAAAGGCTATTATGCACTTGTTAATAACAAATGTCAATTCACATGCAGTTGTTCCCCTGAAAAAAAAAGTGAGAACTTGCCAAACGTAAAAGACTCTGCCATGAAATCCCAACTGAAACAAAGAGCAATGTAAGAAATTCTTCTGATGTACAAGATGGAGTTAAGCTATCAGGTTACATAAACTGCCACAATTTAATAAATATAAAATGAAAATAAATGTTTGAAATTGTCTTAAAATATAGCTGTGTCAGTCATACTGAAAATGGAAAATAAAAACGGGAAGGAAAAAAAAAAGCACCAACCCACCCATAAGATATGGGTCCAAAACAACATCTTGCAACTTAAGCTATCCAACAGTAGCGTATAAATACCACCTGTGAAGCCCTTCTTTTCCACTTTCATGTTATAAAAGCATATTTTATCAATTTCTCATATGATTTGGGGAGTATTTTGCCTAGCATAACCGTTAAGATTATTGGGTTTTCTCACAGATGGATTATCCGATGCCGTCAATTCCAGTGTCAGTGGGAGAGATCTAGAGAAGTCACTTAGCAAGTGGGGTGGTTTTAGCTACAACCTCTGCAGCTCTCCTGTAAATGCTGTATTTGAGCAGGAATAGAAGAGCAATCTTTATCTGGGCCACAGCAATAAACCGCATTCTCTGAATTCCATTCTGAAACCCTTGTTCTTGTGGCAGAGTACTTAGAGAAGCCGAACACGCGTTAGAGTGCTTCACAGGTATATGCAGCAGCCTACGGAGGAAGCACATCAAGAACGGATTTAAAAGCAGCCCAGGTCTTCTTTAAAGTTGCAAAGAAGTCAGTATGTTTACAGGGAACTGCTGTGAAAATCTGGCTATCAAGATGAAAAATGGAGTCGTCATTTTCTAAAAGAATGAGTTTTGGTTACGCCAGCTTGGCACTCATGTGGGCAGTTCTTTAGCGCACAAATTTATTTATTGTATTAAAATAATTGAAAAATGTACTTCTTCTGCATAAAAAGAAAAATTTGTCCAAAAGATAACTGCTACAGCAGTTCTAACTCCATTTAACCCCTTTCTGATAGAGGTTTCAAGCCATAACAACTATTATACCAATTAATTTTGGGTGCGCACGTGCGCTGAGGATGCCTAACCTACTGTTTACACATAGACGGGTACGCAGACATTCACATGTGGTGCTTGCTCACTTCTGTCTATGGAACATTATATTTCTCCTGGATAATGTTATTACATATTTTATTGACGTCAATAACCTTGTTTTTCAAGGACAGTAATATCTTTTGGCTATTTTTACCTACTAGCAGGAATTTGCAAATATTAATTGAGGTCTATGATCCTTTAGTGTAATAGTTACCAGAACATACAGAAAGGAACATCACAACTTCTCCTGTAAATAACGTCAGGCCAAGAATAAACATGAATTTAAGCTCGTATTTCAGTTGCTCTTAGCATCTTTTTTTACGCCACAAATTAGTAAAAGAAGAAGCTATAACAAAACAATTCTTCTTCACCCTTTTTCATGTGATTAACCTTATTTGAGCTGGAAGAACATAAGAATTGTTTTGGGAAACGTGAAGGAAAGCAAAAATGATTAAGTGATATTTTCTCATCTTTTAAAACGTAATGTTTGAAGGTAGCAAATTGGGTAAGGAAAGTGAACGTTCTTATTCTCTCCTCTCTGCCCCTGCGCAGCTCAACTCTCTGCTTTCATGCCCTGACACTGACAAAGATGGACAGCGGTGGTGCAAAAAGTGTAAACCCCTGTACTACACCCGCTGTATCAAGAGACAGCGTGTGCACTGCTGTTATGAAGTTGTTCTCCTGTTTCCAGGTATTCCATGCCAAAAAAAAAAAAAAGTATTTATTTCTTCACTTATTTTGCTGTGGGCCATTCCAAAACATCTCGGACTTTTCCAAAACACCTTGTTTCACTCTAAATTCCCTCTACCACTTCATTTATCTTTTTTCCTGTTGCTTCTGAACCATGCCTACGTGTTCTACTGATCCCCCTCTTAAAGATATCTAGGTAGATCACCTCCTACATCCAGCCCACACAATCAGTTTTTCTCTCCTCTTTTTGGCCACCTCCCAGTGAACTTCCTTTTCTCCTTGGTGTCTTCTCCTTCTTTCCATTCTTCAGACACTGAAACCCATTTTAGGCTACGGAAACCTGTTGCAGCAAAGGAAGCCACTGCTAAGGCTTCATCAGATACACCACCTCTGGTGGCTGGAGGAGCTGATGAGGAACTGAGTCAGTCATTCAGGTCCTACAAAAATCAGTGAAGGCCTTCATACCAGCCTGAGCAGGAACAAAACATAACCCATCTCCTCCTCCTTCCCTAATGTCTTTTTTAAACTAGCACGTTATTTTCCCCCAGGGCTCCATTTAACTGGAATGCCCCCCCACCAGCCTACCCTGTCCATGTAAATGATGCATTGATTATAACATCTGAAATATAAGAGTGACCAATAACTTTTTAACGAGCATGCAAACAAGAACAGCAAAACCCCATCATATCACAGACGAAGAGCTCTTTTGCACAGGGATAACTGCAGTGTTTCTTGTCAATACAGTCATTTGTTCAGTTTAATGTTCACCCAATGAGTTTAATGCATTTATAATTGAATCTTTGACTGCTTGGCTATGAAAAAAGGATTAGGCCTGATGCAAAAGGTCACGCTGACCTTGAGAGCTATCAAGTTACAAGACATTTTAGTAATGGAGTAGACAATTTAAATACGTCTTGGGAAGTAAAAAAGGTCCTGACGATGGAGCCAACCAGACAATCAAATGATATTTTGTTCTACTAATAAAAAGTTTATCTTGTCTCTTACAGCTACGTTAACATGGTGATTTTTATGTACTCTGTCAACTTGGCAACTCAGCTTATCAAGTATAGCTATTTCTCCCCAGCAGTTTCCATCATGTAAAGTTTGTAAACGCAAAAATACAAATCTTCAGCAACGCACGTGAAGAATACTCACCTAACTATTAAATGACATCACCTACAAGAATCTTTGTACCAACATGATCATACCTTTTACTTCCAGGTCTTCTGTAAATTAAAAGGCAAATAAAAAACCATTCAGAAATTAGAGTTTCTAAGAATTTTTTTGAGGGAGAACTATGTCTCAAATGTATGTCTCAAAGCTGATTCCGGTCAGAGAATCGGGCCCTGGACTTACCTAAAGATTGTTTCCGTGACGCATTTCTAATGTAACAGGGAAAGAATCCCAGAAGCAAAGAGAAGGTCAGCTTTTGGTAAATTCTGCAAATATTGCAAGTTACAAAATACCACAGATCCACTCCTACATAAAATCACTATTTCTTTTTTTTCTCCAGACTACTTTCTAGCAGCTGTTGACAAAAACTGACTTTTTAATGGCCTGCATAAGCTTCGCTGACAAAATTCACAAGAGATACAACACGCGTGCAACACACATCACTGACAAATGACAATGCCCTCCGAGGTAAGATCACTGTTCCAATAATCCTGTATGCTCTTCACAACACCATCAAAACACATTTATTTATTCATGAGTTTCAAAGGAAGATTAACACTTATCCAAGTGAAGTTTGAAGATGGAAGACGTCCTTTTCTTTATCATTTTCAAGAGAAACCAGAACAACAGATCACAACGCTAAGTGCCAATCACAGCAATGCTCTTGTGGTAGGCTTCATCCAACTTAAATGGATACTTAAAAAGTTTAACCTCAGAAGTCACATGAAATTACAACCCCGCAAATCACAAGCAACTGAAGGACAGCCAAAATAAAATACTGAAATGAAGCCATTCTGGCCTGTCTAATCAAATGATTGGAAACGTAAGAGGGATGGCATCTGATAAAGACATTTAAGGAAGCTCTGCCAAAGTGTCCTGGGGCTCCGTTTGGCAAACAGCTCCTTTGTACCTGCCCCTGGGTGACTCGACACAGTTACTGCAGGCTATTCAACGCTGTCAGATTAACAGCCAGTCTTGGCATGGTCAGCAGCAATATCTTCTGAAATCAGGGCAGATTTATCGACCTCTCAATTTATTGAAGGAAAGAGATATAATGATCTCTGAAAAGAGACAAACTAGGAAAAATGTAATAAAACAACAGAACTTCTGTGACATGTCCTGTTGGTAGGTCTACAGTCTTTCAATTCCTGCCAGGGATTTTCTCAAAGGCATCCTATTTTTGTTTTTTCAGAAAGAAGAAAAGAAGACAGACATGTGAAACGATTTCACACGCTGCCCCTGTGATACCGGACATGGCAAGGTAGGAGGAGGGAACCGCAGCAAACGGCGTGTGTTTGTCTGGAGGGCAAGGCGGCAAAGAGAGGATATGAGAAAAGCCTACTCTTATCTAAGCCAAAAGCAACAACTTTTACAATGCTGTGGGATACAGGAACGTCATCTTGGCATGAGATAGCGAAAAGCACCACGCGAGCAGCTTGCACACAGTAACACAGAGCAGCACAGCTGCCTCAGACCAGGTAGTGATGGCTTGGCTTCAGCATCATTGGTAGCACTGGGATTTATAAACCATGAAACAGCAGACGTGCACACTTGGCTGTATCATGGTAGCTCTGATTTCTAAAATCTGGGAAGTAAACACAAATTTGAACTTCTTTTCTACTTTACTTAATCTATCAAGAATATTGACATATACTTTAGACCACATGACAAGGTTGGCCAAGTTGGTCATTTCTAAGAGACTATTGAAGAGTTGATATCAAACCCTACTCTGTTTATCTACCTGAGTAATTCCATGGACCTCTATAGAACTAGTCAGGTAAGCTGAATATAATTTTGCCATAAAAACCTAAATCCTACTGCTTTCTGGTGTTTATGACCAGGAAATTTGTAATAATTTTCTTCAACACTAGTAGACTTATTCAGAACCTGAATTATAAAAGCAATTTGCAATAATGTACCGGGTGTGTGAACAAGCCTTTTCCATAATAACACCACTTATTTAAGAGGGATGATACTTCACAGAACACAATCACATTTGAAGAGTTCTTATTATAGTAACTCCTCTATAACTGGAGCATTAAATAAGTTCTACTGTGTTATTAAAAAGTCTTGAAAATACTCTTTGAAGTTACTTAAAGTTACATTACGGCTCTGTCACTTCTTTTAGAAGAAATGAGACCTGGGAATCGGGGAGAGGCACAGAATTACGACGGTGTGACAGCTCCACCACAGGCAACCGTGCCGCTGCAAGAAAACACCAAAACCCCTTCGTGTCTAACACCCTCTCCCATGGGCAAAACATCTCCAGAGACACAGCGAACTTGGCTTATCTCCTTCCAGGAATATTCAAACCTCTTTTGACCATGCAATACAAGACTCATCCTTTGTGCATATTGCACTGCTTTCTGCTGCCTTTGGGTGAGTCCTGCCTGTGAAGCAAAACAGGGAGGCCAGAGGAAGCCAGGGAGAGGTTCCTCCCTAAAACTGGCTGGTCTTTGATGTATATTAACCTTTTTTTATTAACTACATTTTTCATATTGCTTTTGGTATTGCTGAGGAGAGACTGATGACATGTTTTGTCTTAAATCTTACCACCCGCTGAAATGTCATGCTGCGCATCGGAGTTCAGATGGCAAGATGAAGAACACTGACCCAAACCTCTCCATTAAATATATATCAATCACAGAAACTTGACTTCTGCCCTTCAAATTCAAGTTCTTCAGAAAATCAATCACATTAAGTATCAATCATAAAAGTACCTATAAGGAAATAGCTAAACCGACTAAACAAAATCTCTGCATTCTGCTCATTTGCATCCTACCAGCTTCTCCAAGAATTTACTTCACATGGACTTAAAAAAAACCAACAAACCCAAACTGAGGTAGGAACACTATCGTAGATGACTCAAGGTTTAACAAAAATTCAGTTGGTGATACATGTGCAGCAGTGTTAGGAAAATATGCTCATAAACAAAAGAAATGAGAGGGTTATTTTCCACTGAAGAGCACCGGAAGGTGGCCAGATTTCAGCACGCTAAGGGAGTTTTTCAAACTGCACATAGCACTTGCAATTTGTGTTCCTACTGACTATGCAACTCCCCCATATGCTCTACACGGAGAACCTCTCCTCAACTAACTGGCATCATTTAAACCCTCACGAGTGAAAGCCTGGTTGTAACAGAGTTGTGTAATTCTCCCCAATGGAACATTTCAGCTTTGGTGTGTAGAGACACACCACCTAAAGACCATGAATCTGTTGTCTGAAACCCTGTGGCCCCATTAAGAAATCCCAAGCTTTGTTCAGAAAGTTGAGAGCATAAAAATCGACGCATGTAGAACCTTAGAAATTCAGACAACAGCTATTTTATGTTCTCAGTTTTCTCATCTGGAGTGGGAAGCAGGACTATTTTTCTGCTTCACCAGATAATGCTGATAAGTTTAAGCCTCCAGTCTCAGTGGATAAATGAATCAATAACTTTATTTCAAACTTGCAAGCATGCACCAGTACGTTTTAAAATCAAATTCTTCTTCACGTCTGGCTTCCTAACAGTGGCAATGCATCACGTGTCCCTCTGCTATGAGCAGACAGTGAAAATTCCAGTCAAATTTTTGTCCCAGGACAGCCTGGACAAGGCACTGACTGCAATATTCTATTCTCTGGGTAAAGCTTCACGATTTCAGTGTTCACAGATTTCTCTACGTGTAAGCACGCAACTGACAGCTTTGCAAAATTAACTCATGTCAATTTTCCACCAAATACAATGATCGGTCAATGCAAATGGCAACAACATTTACATCCTTAATCTAGGAGATGAAGGTCGGCAAGACTGACACACTTTGCAATTACAACTGAAAAGCTCTAATAAGTTAAATGTAACTTTACCCAAAATTATGGCTAGCCAACTCCAAAATAAACTGCACGCAAGATGCAAAGGTACCTCATTTTAGTATGTTTTTGAAGTACACAAGCATTAACTTTAATATCCCACAGGCCAGAAACAATTTAAAACATTTACTGGCCTCTTAGAAGCAGGGAAATTTAAAGTATAGTTCAGAAGTGAAAACATCACTATATAATCTGGCAAACTGTGTTGTATAATCTGTTATTAAACAAAGAAAAGGTTTGCCAAGATAATTAAAATTATTACTAATGGAAAGCATCCCCACTGCTTGTTCTCATACTGTCAAATCAGCAAAATAAACAATCTACTCAGAGGAACGTATGAAACACTCAAGGCCCTTTGCAAGTGGGAAAGTAGTCAGTGGGGGGACATAGTGCCAAATGAGAAGAGTATTTCTCTCGCCTCGGTTCGTGGGCAGCGGGCGTACCAGCTTCCCCAGCGCACCGCAGCTCCCCACGCAGCGAGCAACTAATTGCAAGCCTGCTCTTTTGCTCACCAAGTTGCAGTAATCAGTACACAAACTAGTCATTAACTATTCCATAATACATATCATACCGTAAAAACGAAAGCAATGTGTGCACGGGTTCACAGGAAACAAAGCAGATGGTGGTACCTTCTCAGGCGCAGGCAACTCTTTAAAAGAGCTAATGCAGCAACAGCATCTTGTGAATTCAGCTGGAAAATGGGCAATTACTCCTGGTTTTGCATACTGGAGGTTTGCTGCAGAACTAACCTTCCCAATCTTAGCACTGCCAAAATAATTACTTTTCACCAGTCTCTTAGCATTTTAACGGCTCCGTTGTTGACAGCGTCTTAGATAAATAGCACGATGGACAAAGAAACAACCAGATGTTAATTTGTGCTACAAAGCTGTGTTCAAGGACAGTTGCTCACCTCTTCTCTCTCTCTCTCATCGTTTTTATTTTGAGGCCTGAATCAGAGAAATGAAAATGGGGAAAAAGAAGTGTGCTGGATCCAGCTTCTTCTCATCATAAACACCCATAGTCAAATAAATCTGTACTTCATTAATGGTCTCAACATTTTCAATCAGAGGCCCTACTCTCAGACTACTTAGAAAAATACCTTTTGAGATATTTCATTCAGTGGACTTTGTAGGAAACCTCAAACACATAAACCCATCTGCATGGAAAACAGGGTTATACCAGTGAGCTTTTTTTTTTTTTTCCTTAATAGCAGAAGAAACTCAGAATGAATCATTTTACGATATTATCTCAGAGCATGCTGGTAACCTCTAACATCACAGAAACTATGGCTCCAGAAATATTTTTTTCCATAAGGTATAATTTAATAACAAATTAAGTTTAAACGGTTTGATTCATTTTAGCAGACCAAAACGCCATGTTCAGATCAGTCAATGGTGAAATAATCTATCTAATAAACTGAGACTGCAAAGACAAAGTAGTTCAACTTTCTATATGAAAATTTAATATATATATTCTTATATTTTTCCTCCAGTCAAGATGGAAGAAGAATCAGATTTGCCTAACTCCCCACAGATAACAATTCTGATATTTGACTAACTTTTAAAAGACAATCCTAATCCAGTTTTCACACAGTTCATCTGCCACGGGTCCACCTATAGCAAATTGCTGTAAATAAATGGATGGCAGATTTTTGAGAGTTATTTCCTCGAAACATTTCCCTAAACCAACATGGTTAATCACAAATCTGTGGCGACCTCTTCTGAACAGACTGTGCCGCTTATTTGTTTGTAAATTCTCAGATGTCCTCTTCCTTCAGAGGGATGTTTTGCTACTGTTAAGAAACACCCACCTCCTAATGATGGGGATGGTGGAATACAGAGTATGTTTATTTGATTTGCAGGTGCCATGAAGCCCAAAGGGACGGCGAGTGCCCTGATGCATGGACCAGACTCAAACATATCCTTAGTAACTGGGGATATGGTCTGGAGTGATGGGGTGCTACTCATGGGGCACCGGAAAAATAACACATTTAGGCTTGACAAGCACAGGAATACAGGATGGGAAAAAACCCTGTGGATGAGAAGATCAGAGGTAATCATACTGCTGCGAGAAGCCAGACAATATCTATTTGTGTGTATGTATACAATGATGCCTGTGCACATAAGCAGGCTGTATGAGACTGAAAGCTCTTCTGATCCCACTCAGGAGCTGGCTAGGAACCTGCATCCGCTTTTGGGCACTGCCTTCAAAGGAGATGGGAACCAACTGGAGATAGTCCCAAGCACAACATGAAGAATCAAGGAAGGTCTAAAAGACATGGTCTGGGAAGGAAACCTGAGTTAACTAGGAGCCTGTAGCCTAAGGAGCAAAGACTGAGGTGTAAGGGCACAGCAGACTTCACCAACAGGGAAGGCTGCTGCAGAGAGGAAGGAGCAGCACGTTTTCCAGGTTCACTGGGGGCAGAAAGGGAGGGATGAGCTCACAGGGCAATTGTGAATGTCCAGATGGGGCACTAGAAAAAAAACATAGTAAGGACAGCAAAGCGTAGGTAAAGTTGTGGGGAGACCTTATTGCGGCCTTTCAGTACTTAAAGGGGGCCTACAGGAAAGATGGGGACAGGCTTTTTAGCAAGGCCTGTGGTGACAGGACAAGGGGTAATGGTTTTAAACTAAAGGAGGGGAGATTTAGGCTGGATATAAGGAAGACATTTTTTACAATGAGGGTGGTGAAGCACTGGCGCAGGTTGCCCAGAGAGGTGGTGGAGGCCCCATCCCTGGAAACATTCAAGGTCAGGTTGGACGGGGCTCTGAGCAACCTGATCTGGTTAAAGATGTCCCTGCTCACTGCAGGGGGGTTGGACTAGGTGACCTCTAAAGGTCCCTTCCAACCCAAAGCATTCTATGATTCTATGAAAGTTCACGGAGAAATGTAGACTCTTCATGAAAAGTTTGTTTTAGGGATATGGGAATGAGGATCTTCATTAAAAGTTTGTTTTAGAGATATTCAGAGGAACAAGAAGGGGAGGGAGGTAAAGGCAAATTGTCATATTCTGACACAGGAGTCCAACAGCTTCCCATCACGTTCATTACACCCAAAGCAAATCCAATTACATCCAAGTTTTCCCTGGAATTTACACCACTAGAGGACAAGTGAGAATCTGGTGGTGAAGTTAAAGATGGGCACTCACTTGCAGGGTAGCTACACTAAAAAAAGAGCTACTCCAACCCACAGAATATTATAAAACACCATTTTCTTGACTGCCAAATCATCTGCTAGAAAACAGTGTGTACCCTATCTGTTTATACCTAATTGCCTACTTTCCTAAAATTAGCTTTCCTATGACACCCAGTTGAAGCTCCTAAAATCCTGTTCTTCTGCCATAGCTCTATATCTGAATCCAGGAAAATACATAAAACTGTCACTGGCTGAAATGTTTTGTCCAAAAGTTATTTAAATGAAAAATGTCTTTTTATCCTTTCGGCATTTTTTTTCCCTCTTATATACAGTTTTTATTGAATTTTCTGGATTTAATTCTTCATTCAAATCAAATAAGCAAAACAAACTGTGTCTTGTTCAATGTTCATTTTCAAAACATACGGAATGTTTTGTAAATGTTTCCTAAGAAGCCAAATAATGCTTGTTTCACATTTCTTTTTGATTCTGATAAATCAAACAAACTTGATAAATACCCCAACAAAATACATATGCAAGCATTAGTGTGTTTGGAGGGTGGGAGGCTGCACAGCTTGTGACTAGCAGAAGAGGTTGCTCCGCTTGCAAGGGAACGATCCCACTCTGGAAGCCGGAGGAAGGCCGGGATGTTGCCGTTGGCAGTGCAGGGGACGCGGAGCTGACAGCTGTGGCTGCGTGGGAGTTGAGATGCACACAGCGTGACAAGTTTTATGGGCTGGGAGTGGGAAGAAGACATGGAGAGGAGGCAGCTCATGGGTGAATGTGTGGGAAGAAATGAAGAGACAACGAGGAGGCTCTTCCAAGGGAACTGCTGAGAGCCTCTGTCCTGCTTCTGAATTGCAGAGGAGGTGAAAGCTTTCCCAGCTCCGAGTGTGCACGCATATAGCCCCCAAACGCTAGCCTGGGCACTTCTGAATGTAACAATAACAGCAGCAATATAACAACTTGCACAAGGTATTTAAAAAAAAAAAATCTACAAAAATCACTCTCATTTCCATGAATGAGGAGTTCGGTGCAGGAGAAAATAACATGTGGCACATAAAGACTGCAGAGAAGGTGCAAGTTGGAAATGGCAAGCGTAAGGAGTCCTCAGCTCTCTCAACTCCACTGAGTCCAAAACTGTCGAATAAGCTACAGCCCAGTTGTGCCGTGCCCTGGAAATAACACGACTTTGAGATCGGCTGCCTCAGATAAAACAATAGCTTTTGTGACTCACGACAGAAGCCTTAATGCTAAAATTTCCTGCAGAACTACTGAGTGTGTCTTTTCAAACAAAGTGCTTATTACCAGGGACTTGTCGTCCCAAGATCAACCGTAACCTTGACATCTGCTTATTTTCCTTTAGAAAACTACTTTGCTTAGTTATTATATATTGAAAGCATTACGGCTGCCAGTGGTTAGAATGGCTGCAAACTACTAAAGAAGTGCCACAAAGTGGTAATACTGTAGCTGCAGGACGCGATGCTGCTGAAACAAAAAATAAATATTATTAGTACAGAGACTTCTAAAAAGTAGAAATTCCTGATTTTCCAAAGAAAAACATAAAGCAAGCCTTGCACAACTTCATTCTACAGAAAATTTCCACTAAATACATCCCTTTGCTTTTCATATTGCTTCAGCTACCACCTAGCAAAGGCTGAAGAGGGAATGGCTGTCTCTGCCTGCTGGCAAGAAGCAGCAAGCGGCGCGGTCTGGCCAGGTGAGGGTGAATTGAACCTTCTCCCCTTCTCCCCAGCAACCTCTGACAGCTGGTGACAACCAGGTTTTGCTGTGCACAGCCTCAGCGAAATACCCTGCAGAGCTGCAGGCTGCTGAAGGTATTTCTAAAGCTTGTGTTAATGATACCCATGTGTTTTTTTCCAAAACTCTCTTCATGCCATATGTACCATTGAACTGATCCACAGGAACGCAGCCATCGGTGTGTGTCTCTTCCCTGCAGCTAACGACCTCATGTTGGAAGGTCATTAAAAGCGTTTAGGAAGGAAGGAAGCCGAAGGAAGCAGCCTACCCGCCATCAGCCACTGCAGATCTGTCAGCACAGCGCAAGCGTTTCCTCTCTTGCTCCTTAATTGCACAGCACAAAATCTCTACCTGGGAAGCAGCGGAGAAAATCAGACGAGGGCACACAAGCCCAGAGGTCAGGCAACCTCACGGTCCGGTTTGCTGAGCTGTGCCTGCTGGATCTCTCCTGGGTCTGCACATCTCCGCAGTGCATTTTGGTTTCTTCTCATGTACTTAGTGGATGCCCATCACAGAAGGGCTTCAGCACCTCCCAAGGACTAGTTTTAGAAATACATACGTTTCGACACCTCCCTCTCGTCTCCCTCCCCGGTCCTTCACACCTGCCGGGGATATATACAGTTCTCCAGGCTTTTTCTTCATGTAACGAGGTGCTGGAATAGATGCAGAGATGGTGGAAGGAATGGCAGCTCCTTCATACTGCCATGAGGTTTATGGGGATCAAGGGGAAAATTAATTTAGTCAGTGACTTATGGCTGAATTCTCCAAGGAGAGGAGCATGTCCCAAAGGACACCAAAGTCCTGGCTGTGAGCAGCCTGGTAACCTGCTGGCAAATCAGTGGCTGTGAGAGCAGAAAATATTGCATGTGCTTCCCTATGGATTTAATAGGACCATATATGCCAAGCTGTGGAAACCTGAAGGTCACTGGACAGTATCAGAGATACTGATACTTAGATGTTATCATAAACCGAAATTAAATGTATGTGAACTGAGGGTCTTAAATGCCTTGTAGGATATACTTTACCAACTGCGGGCTGAATCCATGGCGTTCCAAGACATTTTAGGGCTCATTCCAGAAGTGTATGAAACCAAATGTCACGCACAGTTTTTCAGATTTAAATTCATTCAGACAATTTTAAATATATGTGTAAATGAAGCCATACTGGGAACATCCTTGACAATTTTAATTAGACTGGATTCAGACACAAAATGTATGAAGACATAAAAACATCAAGATTAGTATGAAAAAATAGGCTTTCTATAGGCATCGCTTCCATACATGGTATGCTCTGAAAGAACACTGCTATATTGCAAAGATGGTAAAGGCTCTAGCTCTGAGGCAGGAGAGACTCACCACAGTGGGAAGAGCAACGATTACGGAAGGCAAAGGGAAAAAGCAGAGTGAAAGTTCTCTGACTGTGTCTGTGCCATCTCAATATGGATATTTTTCTGCCAACAAAAACTGAAAGGTGAACTCGGCTTTCCTTCCTCACCCTGTTACAAAATACCAATTCTCACGCTCTTGGTTTCACACACTGCTGCTTTCTTGCGCACCCTGCAGCAATACCCTTCCGGCAGTCCTATCCCCAGCCCCGAATTCAGCCTCAGAGCTTCATCAGCAGAGTCTTTCTCGCAGTTACTCTCACAGCCAGACTCAAATGTCTTTTGCCTCTTCTCCAACAACCTTTCCAAATCCTATCAGATCAATTGGCAAAACCAATTACAAGCTCTTGCCCGGCTGCCAAACACCCCTGTAAGCCTTTCTCTTCCCTCGTCCTCCCCTTACTCAAAAAGCTCTCAGCAAAACCTTCTCAGTTGCCCCTATGCCACTGCAACCTGATAATAAATAGTTTTGCTCCAAGACCCTGAACTACTGCCCCAGCTCACAAATGCGGTCTTGGCTATTCCTAGAATCTCTTTATTTTTAATTTCTTTCCTCTCTCCCTCCTCTGTGCCTGCACCTCTTATTTCCTGCTTTCTCTGCGTACCACTTCAAGAGCAGAAAAGATCTGTTGTTTGCACACTGCGGAATACTGCTTCTGCGAAAAATGTTACTTATAAGGATTGGAAAGCTTTTTTCTGATTAGCATTTTTGGGGAGGTTTTGGCATTGCTGTTTTTCTTTCCAAATAGATCTTTGAAAATTAGCTTAAAGAGACTACAAAAGCAAAACAGTTAAACAGAAATTACTCCAGGGGGGAAAAAAAACAAAACAAAACCTCTTTGGAAATATTTTTCAAATACAGATGTGTGACAAGTTCTGTTAACCCTCCAAGCAACTAAATAACCAATGAGCAGTGAATGCATTTTCTAGCTTCTGTGTTGGGACGGGATAATTCATCCTGCCTTGGTTTTAGGCACATAAGGTTGCCCCTAGGTTATGTGCACTCTTTGACACATGGAGAACTTTCCCTTCCAGAATTAGGTACTCTGAATCACACCTTTCAGGATGTATCACTTTAAGTACAGTGTGCGAGTACCTGGAGTGTCTACTGAAATACAGAGCTCCTAAAGCATCCTCCATCGGCAATGCTAAAAACAGAGTGCTTGATCCTCAAGTCCCAGTCTCCATTTAGGACAGTTGTTTTGAGCCTGTCTTAATTATTTCAACAGTAAAAATGTCTCCCTCTTCTGGATAGGTTCTGGTCTTCTTCTTGGGGGTACTGATGGAAGAAAAGCTGGACATGAGCCAGCAGTGTGCGCTTGCAGCCCAGAAGGCCAACCCTATCCTGGTCTGCATCAAAAGAAGCGTGGCCAGCAGGTCGAGGGAGGGGATTGTGCCCCTCTACTCGGCTCTGGTGAGACCTCACCTGGAGCCCTGCGTCCAGCTCTGGAGCCCTCAGCACAAGAAGAACATGGAGCTGTTGGAGCGGGTCCAGAGGAGGCCACGAAAATGATCTGAGGGCTGGAGCACCTCTGCTACAAGGACAGGCTGAGAGAGTTGGGGCTGTTCAGCCTGGAGAAGAGAAGGCTGCGGGGAGACCTTAGTGCGGCCTTTCAGTACTTAAAGGGGACCTACAGGAAAGATGGGGACAGGAGAAGGGGTAGTGGTTTTAAACTAAAGGAGAGGAAATTTAGGCTAGATATAAGGAAGAAATTTTTTAACAATGAGGGTGGTGAAGCCCTGGCACAGGTTGCCCAGAGAGGTAGTGGAGGCCCCATCCCTGGAAACATTCAAGGTCAGGTTGGACGGGGCTCTGAGCAACCTGATCTGGTTAAAGATGTCCCTGCTCACTGCAGGGGGGTTGGACTAGGTGACCTCTAAAGGTCCCTTCCAGCCCAAAGCATTCTATGATTCTATGATTCTTTTTAGAGTTAGATACACAGAAAGCTGATGTTACCAAAGAAAGAGATATCATTACAAGGCATTGTGCCGATGTTGCTGTTATCTGGTTGCATACTGCTATGGGCTGGATGGTAATTGAGGGAAATGCTTTGGTAAGGACCTGAGGGATTAGTTTTGTGTCCTGAAGAGCTACTGTTCTTGGAGAAGAATTTGTAAGAGAGCAAAGTCAGAGCAACACTCAGGGTCTGTGTTTTCCTCTGAATTATCAGGCCAGTTGTATGTGGTCAGGAGGTCAGGAATCTGGCCCATGCATTAGCAGCAGAGGCAGTGAAAGGCTGACTTTCCTCTGATATTTGACCCTACATAATGTATAAAACTTCTGTTTGTTTTCCTTTGCCTAGTAAGACGCTTGTGTTCTGTTTACGCAACTGCAACAATAGAAATTCAAGTAAAAACACAGGTTTTGCTAACAGATAATAAACTCGGAGCTTATTCTATTCTACTGTCTAGTGACTGGAAAACAGGCAGCAGCTAGATTTGAATACTCACAAAGCGCTAATAAGAATTTGGCATTTAGTCTCAAAAACACAGGGAAAGACCCGTCTCTGTTACAAACGGCAGCGTGTGAAAGGATTTTCACCAGCCAGGGGGATGATAAGCTTCCCAGCCTACGGATCTGCCTTAGCATTGTTCCTCCATCGCCAGCAAGATGAAGAGTGGGCAACAGTTCACCGTTTCCCTTTATTACCCACTTGGAAAGGGATGGCTGTGTAAAGGGAATAATCGTACAGCAGTGTCAGGATATGACACCTTAATTAAGGGCATATGAGTCCCTCAAAGCAGTGGTCCCTCCCCACCGAGCATTCCCAAAACATACCTGGCGGCAAATCCTGCCCCATCGATGGTGGGTTCATTCATCATTTGTAGCAGCTTTTAAGGAGCTTGGAAATTAAATGCGCATTTCTCTACTAGTTGTAAATCCTTTTTCACCTGGCAAAAATGGATTTATTTTCCTACCCTTTTACTGGTAAAAGTACTATTCTAGTCAAATTTACAGACTATGCCCGTTGTGTTTTTACCGTGGGGACTGTGGGAAGTCCAGAGCTCTCAGCAACCTTGTCATAACTTAAACTGAGCCCTGAGATGCCTCTGGGCTTCCAGATAAATGCTTTATTGGGATATTATCACCACTCTTAAAAACAAGAGAAGACAAAATGACTTGTTAGGTTTCTGAAAAAATAGCTATGGAGCATAATGTGACATTTTACTAATACTACTTGTACTGTATATATTACAAGCTCATTAAAGACTCACCAAACAAAGTCATTTTTTAGTTTGGTTTACTTTTTTTGTTCTCTAAAGAATATAATTTAATATGATGATCATTCTTTGCATTTCTGGATTTTTTTTTAATTTTTTTTTTGTCTGTAAATATAACATCAAAAGCTGGAATGAAAATATTCTACAGTAAAGTGTTTTGAAAGGAATAGTCTACCAAATTAATTACGTGATTAATCATAAGAACAAACTTTATATTTTTTTATGTACCCACTAATTATGTCATGTTCTTGATTCCTAAGCACTAAAGCACTGCTCTCCAGAAAGTGCTTTTAAAACCAAGATCGTAATAGTCGTTTGGATGGAATAAACAACTTCACAGGAGAATTCTGCCTCATGCTCAAAACTCTAACCGCACTGGAATGAGAAAATAAATGAGAAATCAAGAGTTTTAAGATCAAGGTCAGTGAAATCCTTCTACTTGGTTCATACCAATTGACTATAATGGCCTTCAAGTGACAGGTCCATGTTTATAAAGCTCTTAAGAGCGTGGTGAGCCATGGAGTGAGCAGGACCTTTTTTAACAGGAGCTGACCACGCTCAAATGGAAACAATTTCTAGTCTGTCCTTCATCTGCAGTACGGGTCTGCCTATCAAGCAAATTGCAGAAATAAAAGAGAAATAGGGGAAAATTTCAGTGCATGCAAAATTTTAAGAAATTTAAAAGACCTTTATACAGTTTAAGAAATGATATTTCAAAATCTAGAGCTGGACTATCAAAATAGTAAAATCACAGCAACATTTATATCATTTTAGGTAACTTCTTTTCTATGTTTTCTATGACTCACTGACAGGAAAAAAGTCCAACCATTTTATTTAGATAAAAAAGAAAGTTCTGTTTGAAACAAAAAAGCACTAGACTGTATTTCCCTTCTCCAGAAATGTGAATGGCAAAATAAATGAGCTATTCTCTAAAAGATGTGTTTTCTTTCTTACTGGTGTTCGTGTGACTCAGCTAGCACGAAAGGCAGTCTCCAAAATGTCTGCAAATGGTGACCGAAAAGCAGCACATGCCAAACACTAACTTATTACAATTGAGCAGTTTCCAAAGTGGAATGCTGCTAACTCTGAAAAATGTTCAGGGATCCACAAACGAAGGAAGCTGGAAATCACTGTTAAACTGAAAAGCCGCCCATTCACATGCTACCAAATCCACATTTTGGTTATCAAAGCAGTTAAGTTTCAGAAAGTCCCCTGTCCCTTTGCCTACCGGAAAGAGGCTTTCTGAGGCATTTAACTAAGAATGAGCAGCATGTTTTATTTATTCCTTGAAAATTCTCCATAGTTTTCATTCCATGCTCTGACAAACAATCAACAATCTTACGCCACGGGCCAGGACTGAGCTAAAGCATAATACTGTAGAAAACAATATTGATGGTGCTGCACACACAGGAATAGCAGACGATGATACAGTTTAAATAGGAAGAAAACAATGCGGTAGAATTGAAACCGCAGGTAGAATTTTAAGTAGGCTGAATGCAGTATCTGAAACCATTTTTATGCCGTTTCTATTAACACATCTCTCTAAAATATTCTTTAAGATGCTTCGGTACAGTAACATTTAAAACTAACCCAATGTGTGTATGAAACCGCTTTGAAGTATGTTACTTCTTCTGTTGTCCCTGTCACTGCCACCCTTCTAAAAAGCTTGCAAAATAAACCAAACTGAAACCATTGCACGAGGAAGAAATATTTATGATGGATGATTTTCAAATATTATGATGTGAGTTCCTAAGAACAATTCTGTTAATTTCTTGTGACAGAAGATAAACATGGCTTGGAAAAAAAATTAACTTTATTTTTGTACTTCATCCTCCAGCAACACTGCCCACAGCCCCATGCTGGCACAAGGCTGATGTTTAAAGCTGGATCATGGATGATGATCTCTATTTTGTATTTTTATAGTTCAGGATTTAGCCTATGACTTAGGGCACACAAATCCATGACTGTATCTAAAGCGCCTTTATATTTGTTGGGGGAGGGGGTCTTGGGGAACGAGGGAATTATGTTTTTCTACGTTGTGTGAAAATTTAATATAATTATAGCCATGATAGATATGAAGGATGCAAGGTCTGCAAGGACAGTAAAATCTTTTATTAGAATAATTGAGGCAGTTGGAAAAGATACAAATTTTTGATACAGCACATTTTGCATTCTGCCATCTATGTATTCCTTTAAAAATGTGTCTAGATGCTTACAGCTCTCCAACAAGAGAGAAACTGCCTCATTATCGGTAAAATATTCGAAGTGATGATATACCCAGCACTGTCAAATGTGGGAAATCAAAAAACAGGGGGTGAAGAAAAAAGAGAAAATTATAGATCTCAGCTAACAGATATTCGGTTCAAACTTCCTTGGCAGAGTAAGACAGATAAAAACTTTCACTTTTTCAAAGCAATCACAAACGGCTATAAGAAAAGACAAGATAAGACCATGGCTAAACCTGTGTGTGTGTGTGCATCAGGAGGCCAAATCCTGTTGAACCACACCATAAAGTCATTAAAGCTGGAAAACTTGCTATTAAACAGATCAGCCCGTAGTTACTGGGGCACTTTGGTGCAAACACAGAGACACGTTCCCACCCGTCGGCTCCTGCTGAAGTCGCTCACCTGGTAGAAGAGCAACCTGCTCTAGGAAAACCCCTTCTTCTGGCACTGGGAGCCAGGCAAAACCGCCTTGCTGTTTTCTTCCTTTTCCCACAACCCTCAGTATCACGACCAATGTAATTCGTAAGAAACCTGTTGTGACAATGCCTCCGAGCAACAGCCTTCTCTCCAGAAGAATAAAATATTAAGAAGATCTAAATCCAGCTCAACTTCTTTGGTTATTTGGCTCTAAAATATAGAACAATCCACATATGTTCTTTTTAATAATGCATAAATGCTACTTGCTAGTTCTCAGGAGTTATTTCTTCTTTCAAACAATCTCCCAAATTCATAAGAAATTAGCTTAATTTCTTTCTGTACTAAAAGTGCGAAGATTCCCTCTTAATTACCTATATATTGGTTGGAAGTATTTCTATCCACACAAGATTATTTGAAGCTCTCAAACTATTCAGCCCCCAGAACTGAATTCATTTAATGATTACATCTGAAACTGAACCTTTGAACCATTTCAATCCATTAGCTTTTAATTGTTTAGCAGCCCTGTAACAGCTGCAAATATTTTCCTAAATTGTGGTAAAGCTGAACTGAAATGTGTAATCTGAAGTTCAGTTTCTCCACAAAGAATATTTAAATATTGTTGGCATGTGTATATTTATAATATTATCTTCTGAGCGATTCTTCGGAATTGTTTTTAGACTGACAGTATTTACAGAAAGCTCCACACATCCGAGTTTTGCAGACACTGAAAGTATTCACCAGTTCATATCAAATTCAAAACCACGAGGGCCAGAGCTTCTGCCAGAATAACTCAACACAGCTCTACTGATTACATGGCTGCTCATCTATCTGGCAAATACAGAAAGAGCATGCTGAAGACCTCTTAATTCTGCCTTCTCTGGAACATTGGGTCACTTTGTTTTCCACAAACTTCAAATTTTCAAAAATTTCAGTACAGAAGGATTAAAAAAGCAGAATTAATTTTCACATAACTTACTTGACCATACTGACAACTCACACCAATTACAACTACATAACCTCTGCCACCTGCCCACGGCTGAAGTTTAAAAAAAAGAGAGTAAGTGACAAAGCATCCTCTTTAGATGTATGCAATATTTTCAGTAACAAAAGCTGCCTGGAAAATTGATAGCATTTTCAGTAAGGAAGCATACATATAAGGGGTAAGTAACGCTTTCTTCTATCTTCTGATACCAGTGGCTCTAGGTTTCAAAAAATAAAACATTCATCTTCCCCAGCTCCTTCACAGCTTTTGCATTGATTTTAAGAATAAAAGTAAATAGCTTTGAGTGGAAGAAGAAAGCCTGAAGTACGGAGCTCTACCAGTAGTAATAAAAAGTTGAAAGAGTTTA